>OU611873.1:327500-330000 GCA_914767815.1 Eupsilia transversa
GAGTGTGCACGAACTGCACGAAGTCTCGACCAGTATACTGCATGCTGCGTTCTCGCATCCACTTTGTGGACGCCGGAACCCGTGGACTCTCCCGCAACTCGAGTCCGTCCACTGAAGCATGCAGGGCTTCACGCCAATACCTGGTGGTCGTCCGCTCTTCCGACCTGGGATTTTCCGCGGTGAATTTTCGGAGCTGCTTGTCGGCCCACTTCAGCTTCCTTTGGATCCTTTCAGATCTGGCGGCGGCCCTAGCCACTGTCCATTGCGAAGACCCTAAGCGGCCAAACCTCTTTTTAATGAGGTCCGGCACGCACGTCCTCAGCGATGGGATCGCTAGGCCGCCATCCGTGGTTGCCGCGTGGAAGTACCCAACAGGCACATCCTTCGGAAGCCTAAGCCAAGTCCGGACTGCCCTCCGGATCTGGACGTCGAGCATTCTCAACCTGTCATCCGATATGATCCCCAGCACGAACCCATGCAGGAATCTCGGGACCAGGTGCACCCTTACAATTTCGAGCCGCTGCTGCGGCTTAAGGGGAGCCTTTGAGATGTTAGTTAAGGCTACTTTAATGTCGTGCTCTAACGTCACGCATCCAGATGCCTTGAAGTCCACTCCAAGATAGCGCCATCGTTCGACGCAAGAAACCTGTCGCAACCAACGCGCTCCAACCTTAAAGGTTCGGTCGGTCAAATAGTGCAACTTCTTGCGCTTCCCATCCGGCGCCATCGAAAGCACAGCGCTTTTCGCATGACTGACGAAAAGTCCCATCATCTTACCGGTGTTCCAAACACAGTCAATAGAGGACTGCATGCCCACCTTTGAACCTGCAAGCAGGACTAGGTCGTCAGCGTAGGCCAAGGCCGAGACATTCTCGCCCTCTAGCCCATAGCCAACTCCCCTCGGTAGGGCCGCTAAAATCGCATCTATCACCATGTTGAACAGCAACGGGGATAACGGGTCCCCCTGGCGAACTCCCTGACCTACTCTTGCGGGCTCGCTGCGGGCTCCATTCACAACCAAGACAGTCTCGGAAGTGGCATACAACCTCGCAACGTAGTCACAGAACAGCCCAGGCAGGCCTCTTTTCCTAAGCAGATCAACCAGCGCCGCATGCGACACCGTGTCGAACGCCTTGGCAAAATCCAGCACCGCCACATGGCATTCTCGCAACCTTTTCCCACAATCTCCCAGCACAGCGTCCAGCACAGCCGAGTTTTCGAGTGTGCCGTCGGCGCAGATAAATCCACGCTGTCGTGCATCGGGAGGGCAGCATGCTTCTAGTCTTTTCGCTAATACGGAGTGCATATGCCTGAGAGGCACGGACGCGATAGAAATCGGCCGATACTCCCCAGGATTTGCAGGGGTCTCTTTCTTAGCGACAAAGACCGTGCGGCAGCCGCGGAGTTTGTCAGGGACCTCGCCAGCTACCAGCCACGCGTTAAATATTTCCGCCTGAGTTACCGCAGATAGTGTATTCCAGGACCCTGGGAGAATACCTTCAGGCCCCGGTGCCGACCTGCTATCCACTCTGGCCGCCTTCACTTCCTCTGGTGTGAAAGGAGTCCATAATTGGGAGTAATCTCGGGCGCCTCCGTGCTGCTCCGAGCGTTGCAACGCGCTCAGAACTTCCGGTGTAAGCCCCGGGGCGCCAGACACAGCCTCCATCATTGGCCGCCAAAAGGCTTCCATTTCAGCAAGGCTATGTCTCACACCCCGAGTTTGCCCGTCGATTACCTCCGCAGCGGCTCTGGACCTGCAGGTCTTATACACCTCCTGCACCCTCGCGTACTCCATTCTGCGCCGCTTTCGCGCAGACATCTTGGCCTTGGCAGTCTGGGTCTCCTCTGGAGACTGGCCTTTGCGCCTAGGCCGCCCCCGTCTTCCCCCGCCATGCGTGCCCCGCGCCATCCTCGCTTCGGCACTCACAAGGAGTTCCTCCACAATTCTGACGTGGTCTGGCGTAACAGGCAGGTTCGGGCTTTGCTGGCTAACGGGATCCGACACGTCTTCAGAGGAGGATTCCGCCCTCACGAAAGGCCGCTCCGGTGTCGAGCTGGAAGTAGTGCCAGCGATCGGGGTGCTGCTGACAGGCGTTTCCACCTCCCCTGGGGTGACCGGTGCAGAAATCATAGCCACTTCTGCCAGGCACTCTTGTACCCGGCTCTTGTAGGCCTCCTTCCTCCGGTACCCCTTGATCGCTTCCAGAGAGCGCCCCAAATGGGGCAACTCCCTCATCAATGCATGGTTGATGCTATTGGCACTACTTCCAGCTCTAATCAGACGCGCCTCCGCCTGGGCTAATACCTCGCCCTCTTCCTCGCGCCATCTCCGCTTCACCTGCGGTGGGGCGGCTGCGGCGTTTTCCGTCACCGGGTGGGCGCGCCGCCTGTGCACGCCCAAACCCGTTTTGGTCCGGAATGATCTGCTACATTCCGGACAAGTCCACTCGCCTTCCCCCCGCCCCGACTGAGGCGGAGATCGAGCAACCGGACTGATAGG
>OU611873.1:335000-345000 GCA_914767815.1 Eupsilia transversa
CGCAGGCTCCACTCCTGGTGGTGCCCTTCCGTCAATTCCTTTAAGTTTCAGCTTTGCAACCATACTCCCCCCGGAGTCCAAAATCTTTGGTTTCCCGGAAGCTGCCCGCCGAGCCATTGTAGTAACGTCGGCGGATCGCTAGATGACATATTTACGGTTAGAACTAGGGCGGTATCTAATCGCCTTCGAACCTCTAACTTTCGTTCTTGATTGATGAAAACACCTTTGGCAAATGCTTTCGCTGATGTTCGTCTTGCGACGATCCAAGAATTTCACCTCTAACGTCGCAATACGAATGCCCCCAGTTATCCCTATTAATCATTACCTCGGAGTTCTGAAAACCAACAAAATAGAACCGAGATCATATTCTATTATTCCATGCACGAAATATTCAAGCAGCATTTTGAGCCCGCTTTGAGCACTCTAATTTGTTCAAAGTAAAATTGTCGGCCCACCTCGACACTCATTGAACGTCATCACATTCACGTCATCCGATATGATCCCCAGCACGAACCCATGCAGGAATCTCGGGACCAGGTGCACCCTTACAATTTCGAGCCGCTGCTGCGGCTTAAGGGGAGCCTTTGAGATGTTAGTTAAGGCTACTTTAATGTCGTGCTCTAACGTCACGCATCCAGATGCCTTGAAGTCCACTCCAAGATAGCGCCATCGTTCGACGCAAGAAACCTGTCGCAACCAACGCGCTCCAACCTTAAAGGTTCGGTCGGTCAAATAGTGCAACTTCTTGCGCTTCCCATCCGGCGCCATCGAAAGCACAGCGCTTTTCGCATGACTGACGAAAAGTCCCATCATCTTACCGGTGTTCCAAACACAGTCAATAGAGGACTGCATGCCCACCTTTGAACCTGCAAGCAGGACTAGGTCGTCAGCGTAGGCCAAGGCCGAGACATTCTCGCCCTCTAGCCCATAGCCAACTCCCCTCGGTAGGGCCGCTAAAATCGCATCTATCACCATGTTGAACAGCAACGGGGATAACGGGTCCCCCTGGCGAACTCCCTGACCTACTCTTGCGGGCTCGCTGCGGGCTCCATTCACAACCAAGACAGTCTCGGAAGTGGCATACAACCTCGCAACGTAGTCACAGAACAGCCCAGGCAGGCCTCTTTTCCTAAGCAGATCAACCAGCGCCGCATGCGACACCGTGTCGAACGCCTTGGCAAAATCCAGCACCGCCACATGGCATTCTCGCAACCTTTTCCCACAATCTCCCAGCACAGCGTCCAGCACAGCCGAGTTTTCGAGTGTGCCGTCGGCGCAGATAAATCCACGCTGTCGTGCATCGGGAGGGCAGCATGCTTCTAGTCTTTTCGCTAATACGCGCACGCGCGCACCCCTGGACGCGTGTATCTCAACGCGCCAGACGCGTCAGCGCGTGCTTAAGGGCGTTGACGTTCATGACGAGCATGAACAGAAAAGCCCCCATTTGGAACGTTCGTACGAGACGAGTTCACGTGTGTAAAGTTTGTTAACACATACGCGACATCATATACGATTCCGCCCGGAATCTATAGAGCGCCTCACATAATAAAATCATAAGAGCATAAACTCATAAGACGTGACGAACACAAAACGCGTCCGAGCGCCGGTCGCCGTCACGTCGTTTCAAATTGTTTCATACAACGACCGTTACCTTGTATACGGACACGCATAAAATACGATCCGTCGGTCCACACAGTTCATCAATAACCACCACACGAACAACATCATCAACAGCGTAGAGTGCGTAGCGCGCCGTCGTCATGCAGAGACAGAGGGATGAGAACTCACAACAACGCCGTCGCAGTGCACGGTCACGAATTAACTAACAAAAGTTCTTTCGTAATAACGAACACCACACTGGGCCGCAGTTCACAAGTCCGCTAGGACCACCATCTACAAACACAACAGACAGTACACTTTTAAACACACTTTACACCAAAAACTTCGTCGTCGTCGCCCGCGCGCTCCGCACTCACTAGTACGTCGCGTCGCATGACACTAATGTGAATCTTGAAATCGATGCGATCGGGCGGTTCCGTGACCGGTGACCGACATTTGTATCATGTACGAACAATCATAAGTGTAATGCGGGGTCAGACAGGTTGGAGTGTATTCATCCTGGACCCCCCCCCCAATGACCCCCCAGAGACACCCCCTTTGACCCCCTGAGACTTTTTTTCTTTTGTTTATCACGGTATCTGCAGATAAAAAATATATTATGACATGACGTATAGTATGGGATCCAAGCGACCCTAACGTAAGTTAAGTAATTAATAACACCCCTAAACCCCCCCGCCCCCCTTCCCCCCTCGGCTTTTTCGGTTTGTAAATGGAAAAAAGATAAGAGAATCATCAATAGCAACAGAATAAATGACTGAGACTGACTGACTAACCAACCCCCCACCAACACCGAACGACCCCCGTCGCTCCCCCCCCCCCCCCCGCGCTCATTTTGGTCATTTTACTTGAATGAATAATAGAGACTAAAAACACCCAAACGACCCCCCTCGCGAACACAACCCCCCCCCCCCCCCCGGGCGCGCGCGCGAATAGCAATTAGTGCAACAACACACTCATTGTATGTGTATGATCATGATATTATAGGCGACCCTTGTTGTTTTATAAAAAAAAGGGGGTACTTCTTACTCGAATGACTTCAACAATATAATACTATAGTGTCTGTGCAATTATTACAATTAAACAGTATTTTATATGTTGGTAGGTGGCAACGTGTTAAATGAAATTAAAAATTACAAGAGTGCTATAATTCTGTGTGTGTGGTTCGTGTATTAAATTGTGTTTCATGTTGCATTTACGTAGGTAGATACATTAATGAAATAAATAAAATAAGTTTAGTTATCGCAGGTCGTTGTTCGAGGTTCAGGTTCATGTTCGTGTATTAAAATAATGTATTGTACGCGCGCGGCAGCGGCCGGTGTGGCGAGTGGCGAGTGGCGCAGCGGCCGAGCGCTGAGCGCGTCCCGAGGCCTTTTGGTTCGTGTATTAAATCGGGTGTCCGTTCGTGTATTAAATAGTAAGGTTTGTTCGCGCCGCGGTAGCGGCGGGGGAGATTTAAAATTTTTATTTTTGTTCGAGAAAAAATGAGTTAGAAAAATTCGCGCACATCTCGTTCGAGTGTCTGTTCGTGTATTAATTTTTAAAGTTTGTTACAGTTCGTGTATTAAACGATCTTTATAACATACAACACTATAACGCTAGTATCATATGATTATAACGTACGACGAGTGTACTAGCATCGTACGTTACAATAATATAGAGCGTTATAGTGCTGTTTCGATCATCGTCCTCGGACGAATCACCTGGCGTAGGGCTGAGTCTCAACAGATCGCAGCACGACGCTGCTCTACCGAGCACAACACCCCGCCAGGAACGGAAGTCGTCTACAGACTATTCCGAGCCCCGACATCGAACTGAGGTAAATTCGGACCTTCGGAGCCGTGATGCACGCGTTAAACGGACAGCATCGATCTCCGCGATCCAAATGGGCTTCGACGTCCTACCTCACGTGGTGAAGCGCGACTAGTAAAGTCACATTGTTTAGAGCCTCCCGACTCTCGGGGCTCCACAGTGAGCATATCCTTGCCGGATTCGGCTAGGCTGGCTTCGGCCTTAGAGGCGTTCAGGCATAATCCCGCGGATGGTAGCTTCGCACCACCGGCCGCTCGGCCGAGTGCATGAACCAAATGTCCGAAACTGCGGTTCCTCTCGTACTGAGCAGTATTACTATCGCAACGACAAGCCATCAGTAGGGTAAAACTAACCTGTCTCACGACGGTCTAAACCCAGCTCACGTTCCCTTTTGATGGGTGAACAATCCAACGCTTGGCGAATTTTGCTTCGCAATGATAGGAAGAGCCGACATCGAAGGATCAAAAAGCAACGTCGCTATGAACGCTTGGCTGCCACAAGCCAGTTATCCCTGTGGTAACTTTTCTGGCACCTCTTGCTAAAAACTCTTTATACTAAAGGATCGATAGGCCGTGCTTTCGCAGTCCCTATGCGTACTGAACATCTGGATCAAGCCAGCTTTTGCCCTTTTGCTCCACGCGAGGTTTCTGTCCTCGCTGAGCTGGCCTTAGGACACCTGCGTTATTCTTTGACAGATGTACCGCCCCAGTCAAACTACCCGCCTGGCAGTGTCCTCGAACCGGATCACGCGGGAGTTGTACGGCGACGAGCGTTGCCGCCACGTCGCCACTCTGCACGCTTGGAACGAAACACCGTGCGCCCGCCGATATTATCGACCGCGCACCGCTTCCGCCCAACCGAGTAAGTAATGAAACAATGAAAGTAGTGGTTTTTCAGCGACGATCGCCGAAACGATCTCCCACTTATGCTACACCTCTCATGTCTCCTTACAATGCCAAACTAGAGTCAAGCTCAACAGGGTCTTCTTTCCCCGCTGATTCTCCCAAGCCCGTTCCCTTGGCTGTGGTTTCGCTAGATAGTAGATAGGGACACTCCCTCCAAACCTTCCCATGGCCCTGCCAACGTAAACGTTATACGGGCCGAATCGTGGGGCGGCTGCGGACATAGCGCCCTTGGCAATCTTTGCAGTCCGCAGGCGCTTCTTGACCCTTACAAATTATGCCATGTGTGTCCCTAATAGCAACTCTCCCGAATGGGCATGAACGTAACCACACATGGGTGCTGACTCCGTCGCCGGCGCGCCTGTAATAAATGCTTGTTATAAAATATATACTTAGATATAATAGTAGGTGGACCTTTCTTTTTCCACCTCGGCGGTTGCTCTTTTCGCCCTTCAGTGTTTTATTTATGTTTTATAAGCCGTTTGGCGCCTTTCTTTTCGCCTTTTCTTTTGGTATTCCTTTTTGTTTTTTTTGTTTTTTTTTTGATGATTATTATTCCCCTTATTATCAATTATTAATTATTTCCCACCCATTAATATTGATATTCCAGCTGTTATTATTATTCCCATTATTATTATTCCCATTATTATTATTATTCCCATTATTATTATTATTATTCCCATTATTATGATTATAGTTATTCCCATGTATCATATTAGAATTCCCATTCCCAACCCCAATTAAATAGTTCGTCAATTATTGTTCCCTGTCTCCTCCTCTTTCTCCAGCTTGCTTCGGGCGGCATACCATCTGTGCGCAAACTCCTTCAGCCGGCCAAAGTTCGCAGGTGAGCTTACCAGGTCGCCGTAGTAGATCGGGCCGACCTCCGCGCGGCCGATCCCATCCATCATCTTGCACCTAGCTTCCTCATACAGGGGGCAGACCCACAGCACATGGTGCAGGTCTTCCTCGTCCATACCACAGTAGCATACACTCACCTCGCATAGCGTCATATCATGCAGTCTCTTCCTAAAGCACCCATGTCCCGTGAGAATCTGGGACAGCTGGTGGTCGGGCACGATCCAGTGCGATCTAATCCGAGCCGCCACGTCCGGGAAGAAACGGAATAGTTCCCGTCCTTTCTCCTCACTCGCCCATCTCTTTTGCCACACATCCATTGTCTCATCCCAGATCTCACGCTTACGTCGGGCCAGCACTTGTCTCCGCAATTGTAGCTCGACCTGTGCCTCAGCCGCGGCCTGGCGCTCCTCATCGAACCGCCCTGCACGGATCACCTCCAGGTCCGCCGGGAGAACGCCAGCCAACACTGCCAGCGCAGGCGTACTGGCAGACCTGTACGCCTTCGTCAGCAGTATCAGGCTTGCTCTCTGGCACCTGAGCAGCGCGCTGCGCACAACGTGGAGTGTCGCCCTTTGGTACCAACAAGCAGCAGCATACGTGATCGTGGCGACGAAAGTGCCCCTGTAGAGGACGCGCAGTCCGGGATATCGAATGCCCCAGGATGATGCCGACACTCTTGACATCTTACCAAAGCATTTGGCCGCGCGTTCCCCTATCGATACCGCATGCTGCGCAAAGGACTGGTTCCCGTCGAGTACCACGCCCAGCGGAGTCGCCGAGGTGACACTCCTGACCGAGTCCCCGGCAAGCTTGACTGTGGGGGCCCGCTGGAATTTCCCCCTGATCGTCATCATGGATGACTTCGCAGGGGAGAATCCCAGCCTATTCCTGGCACCCCAAGTCGCAGCCAAGTCCAGTGTTACCTTGGCCGCTGCCTCGATCCCAGAGCGGGACTGGGACTCGATCAGGATGGTCACATCGTCCGCATATGCGACCATACGTACACCACCAGGCAGTGGCAGCCGAAGCAAATCGTCCAGGAGCAGGTTCCATAGCGCCGGACCAAGGACAGACCCCTGGGGGCAGCCCATAGTGGACACCTTCCACACCACCCGGTCCCCGATGAACAAGCCAACTCGTCGGCGGACAAAGTAGTCCGCCAGCATCTCAAAGATGTTTGGCGGACACCCTCCCCGCTTGACTTTGGTCAAGATCATCGGCCACCAGGCGTTGTCGAAGGCGCCCGCGATGTCCAGGAATATGGCCTGCACATACTTGCCCGAGCCCTCCCTCGCGGCACGCAGGATATCATTGAGTGCCGTGACGGTTGACTTCCCCGTAGAGAACCCGTGCTGAGCGGCAGAGATCTGGTTGCCGATCGCGGGAGCGCACTTCAAAATAACGCGTTCCAGAATCTTGCCGAGCACAGGCAGAAGCGTAATCGGTCTGTAGGCCTTAGGGTCCGTAAGCGGCTTGCCATTTCCCTTCGGCAGGACGAGCAGCCGGCCCTCCTTCCACACATCCGGAAACACACCCTCTGATACACATTTGCCGTACACCGCGGTCACTTCCGCGGGCACAGCGCACCAGACATTCCTCACTATTCGTGCACTGATTCCGTCCAGTCCCGGTGCCGTGTTGGGAAGGCTCCTGATAATGCCACCCAGACTGTCACGTGACAGAGGGGGCGCAGCTTGGCCCGACGGGGTGAGCGAGGCGGCGACTCGCACCTGCCTGTGGTAGGGCGTGTCCCTGGACGGATCATCGTCAGGGCACAGCGCACGCAGGAGACCGGTCACCGCGTCGCCCACCGTGCTGGCAAAGCCCTCCGCCAGCTTTGTGCCATTGATGACCCGTGAGGGCGGCTTAAGCCGGCCACTGGCAGCTCGATACGCCAGCCCCCACGGGTCGGCGTTGCCCGCTTCAGCGATCCTCCGAAAGTGCTCAAGCTCCGCCCCCTCCATAGCCTTTCGATATCCCGCTCTCACTTCATGGAACTCAGCTCTCAGCCGCTCTTCTCTCAGTCCCCCGCCCTTTCTTGATCCTTGCCATTTGCACCTCGCCTTCCCGTTCGCTTTCCGGAGCTTCTCCAGATGCGGGCTCCACCATTCATACCCCGCGTCCTTTGGTGGTCCTTTCACTCCTAGAGACTGGCACGCTGTGTCTACAATCACCCTAGTAAAATCCCTGCAGACAAAGGACGCAGCCTTGCTGAAGTCCAGCACACCCATTCGCTCGCGGATGGCCTGCTGGAAGCGCGGCCAGTCCACACGCTGGTCCTGGAAGCGCACCGGCTCCTTGTCCGGCTTGTCAGTCTGGCGGCTCCTTGTTGCACCCACCTGGAAGGTGACTAGGCGATGATCGCTGCTGCTGGCCCCTTCTTGCACCTCCCAGCACTCCGCGCTGACGCTCCTCGTTGTGAGTGTTAAATCGATGTTGGACTCGCCGTTTGGGCCACTAAAAGTGAAGGGCTGGCCCTCCACGTTATTAACGACGAGCCCATACATGGCGATGAATGCCTCCATCGCCACCCGCCTGTGCTCCGCGGTGTGGCCACGACCAGTGTAGTGGCGGGGCGCACTATGCCACATCGGCGAGTGGGTGTTGGCGTCAGCGCAGATGAGGACGCGCTTCCCTCGCAGTGCACTCATAATACCCTCCAGGTGGTGCAGATGGCGATCGATCGGCTCGCCGTACTGGAAGTAGGCAGAGACCACGTGCAGGTCGCACTCCTCCAGGTGGGCCACAAGGCAGTGGTCCGAAGAGAGGTGTTGCAGCACCACGCAGGCCATGCCCCGTCGATGTACATATAGACCCGCCTTTGCAGATGGGCCAGACTGCAGGATGTTGGTGTCATCGGCCTGCGCGTACTGCTCCTGGAGGAGCACGACGTCTATCCTCCACTGTCGGCACACCGCAGGGAGCTCCTTTGTTGCCAGCGCGGACCCAGCGAGGTTAAGCTGCCCAAATCTGAGGGCGGGCCTATCCATAATTGGTCATGGCCACGCTCCTCTGCTCAGCATGTAGTCTCGCCGGGCACTCCCTGGAGGCGGTCCTGTGCTCCGCCGCCCCCTTCTTCCCCAGACGCTTGCACGTCGCGCAGCAGCTCCCGTCGGATTTGCAGTCCTCTCCGCGGTGGCCAGTAGCGCCGCAGCGTCCGCACGTGGCCTCCGATGCCCTGCATATGCGCTCAGGGTGACCGTACTGCTGGCACTTGCTGCAGCAGGTGACGTCGATGTAATCCGTCACCTCGACGGCCTCCCAACCCACGTAGACCCGCCCCTTGTCCAGTAGTGATGTGCGCAGGGCCGCCGAGCACGCAAACATGGCCGACGTTGCCTTGGCCACGCCCCGCGACCGGTTTTTCTTAAATGCACCGGTCGCCTCCTTCTTTATACGCTCCAGCGGCCAATTTGGATCGTCCCTGTAGTTCTGCTCGTGGAGCGCCTCCAGTATTTCGTCAAAGGACGGGTCCCCATCCAGTCGGTTGAAACATACTAGTGGCCGCCGCATCTTCTGGTCGGTCACCCTGAGGGTCGCCGGCACCGCCGCCCGAAGTCTTGTCGCCGCCGCGTCTGACGTAGTCTGCACGACGACGCCTGCGTTCCCCACTTTGCGCACTTTAGACACCTGGACCCACAGCTTAGCCGGGTCAATGGCCTTCTTTAGTTCGGCCTTGGTGTCGTCGGCCGTTTTTATTGCGCCATTCTCATCAGCCGGGTAGAACGCCATTGATGGGCCTGGTGTGTTCCTGATTGCCACCGGCTCCGTGTGCCTCGGTAGACGTAGGGCCGAGGCATACGAAACCACTGGTTTTGCTGGCACCGCCGCAGCCACCTGCACATCGCCTTGGCTTCCTTCGGTTATGCGCCCAGCAGCGCCTACCCGGCTTTCCGCAGCAGCCAAGCGCAGGGACAGGTGAACGATGACTGCAGCGATCCGCTCCGTGTGGAGCCCTATTGCAGCCACCTCGTCCTTGTTGAGCCTTGACGTTTTTGAGCGCACCGCTTCCATTATGCCCCGTGTTGAGGCCGTTGCCAGCCCCGCCAGTGACTCCACCGGAGCCGTCGCCAGCGGATCCACCTCCCGGGGCATGGGTACAGCCATACGAGCTGCTCGATTTGGGGTCCGAAGACCCCCAACGGGGCTTCTCTGGGACCCACCCCCAGAGCCAGTCCTGGATATACACATATTCTTTCATCGTGTAAGCGCACCTTGGTCTGGTGTTATGACCAAGGTCTCCAGGCTCACCATACCCCCGGACCATCGAGATTACTCCTTTTGGTCAATGTGGGGTGGTATGCGCTAACTATTCTCTCTTGTGCTCATTTTCTACTCATTAGATGTTAGTCGAGAGATGATGTATACGGAAGTCCTTGCTATCCTTTCCGTTCGAGCATGAGTAGAAATCCCCCCCCTCATTGGCTTGGCAGCGGCGCCATAGAATGGCCACGGGTGGGAGTTGGTCCTAGGTACGCCGGCTGTAATAGCGTTACCCTAGGATCCTTGACGCATGAGGACTGCATTCTCTCCCCATCAGCTGATAGCGGCAGCTAATGGGTACATATCGCCATGCATGAGCACTACGACCCCTTACCCCTCTAAGCGAGTCATAGTTGCTCCCGCTTCTCTCTTTTCACAGACTCTCTACTCATTGGATGTTAGACGAGAGAAAATTTAAACGGCTGGTCCTTGCTATCCATTCCGTTTAACAATGAGTAGAGTCCCCCCCCCCTGTTGGCTTGGCAGCGGCGCCACGGGCAGGCCAGGAGTAGGAGTTGGTCCTAGGTACGCAGGCTGTTAGAACA
>OU611873.1:352500-357500 GCA_914767815.1 Eupsilia transversa
TGACGTAGTCTGCACGACGACGCCTGCGTTCCCTACCTTGCGCACTTTAGACACCTGGACCCACAGCTTAGCCGGGTCAATGGCCTTCTTTAGTTCGGCCTTGGTGTCGTCGGCCGTTTTAATCGCTCCATTCTCGTCGGCCGGGTAGAACGCCATTGATGGGCCTGGTGTGTTCTTGATTGCCACCGACTCCGTGTGCCTCGGTAGACGTAGGGCCGAGGCATACGAAACCACTGGTTTTGCTGGCACCGCCGCAGCCACCTGCACATCGCCATGGCTTGCTTCGGTAATGCGCCCAGCAGCGCCTACCCGGTTTTCTGCAGCCAAGCGCAGGGACAGGTGAACTATCACCGCAGCAATCCGCTCCGTGTGGAGTCCTATTGCAGCCACCTCGTCCTTATTTAACTTTGACGTTTTTGAGCGCACCGCCTCCATAATGCCCCGTGTTGAGGCCGTTGCCAGCCCCGCCAGTGACTCCACCGGAGCCGTCGCCAGCGGATCCACCTCCCCCACGGAAGCTGCCCCGTTTGGAACCCGCTCTCCAGGCGCATCTCGGCCAGCACCCGCAGCTCTTCCGCCTTGCGCTCCATTTCCTGCTCCACTAGCGCCAACGAGAGGCGTGAGGCCTCTTCGTCGTCCGCCATTACACAGTTTCACTTTTAATTTTTTTTTTTAATACACGAACAGTTTGTGGTGTTTTGGGCCGAATTTTTTCTAAGTCAATATTTGGCCAAAAACACTAAATTGTCCCCACCGATGCCACCAACCTGCACGCTAGCACCTGTAGTGGTACGCGCCTACCGGCAACGCATCATCAAATTTTCTAAGTCCTGGGAAAAATTGAAAATTTTCCCAACCGGGTACAGCACTGCAGGCACTCACCGAGACCCCGAAAATGCCCGGAAAATCCGGGAAATCCGGAAAATCGGGAAATATCCACGGGACCGTGAGGATCACGGTCCTGCAGCTCGGGAAAAGAATGGGAAGTTAGGAAAATCCGGGAAACTCGGAAAATTCGGAAAATCCCAAAACAACACGAAATGTCACCAGTGTCACTGTCACAAACGTCACTGTCACAAAACGTCACTGTCGCGCACAACTGTCAAAATGACTTTGACGGGTAAGCGTCACCGCCAACAAACGTCACTGTCGCGAGTGTCACTGTCACTGATGCACAAAGAAAACGTCACTATCGCGCACAAATGTCAGATTGACTTTGACGGGTAAGCGTCACCGCCAACAAACGTCACTATCGCACAAAACGTCACTGCACTACTGTCACTTAATGACAGGCAGGGGCTACGCCCACCAAGTCACGCCCAGACTCGCTGCTTCTCGCTCCAAAAGCAAGATGGCCGCGGCGATGTATGGACCAACACTAACGAGTAAACGAGAGGGACCGATAAATCGCGTCGACCAATCACAAAAAAGATAGGAAAATAAACGTCCGCACGTCCGCACTCCACGAGAGCCGACGACGAAGTAGATAGGGACAGTGGGAATCTCGTTAATCCATTCATGCGCGTCACTAATTAGATGACGAGGCATTTGGCTATTTTAGCTCAGCATTGTGCGTTTCGTCCATTAGTGTGGAACTACTGTAATCATTACGGAATAACGTATACAGATTCCCCACTGCCCTGTTGTGACAGGGCTCCCATGACCCTCCACTGTCACCGAACTGCCGAGATTTCGCCGGCGGGATGTTTGGGCGAGGCCAAAGATGGTATTACAACAAGTCATTAATAAAGAGAAAAACCTTTATTTGGGAGATTTGACCCCTGGGCCCGGCGGCGGCCCGTGACCACAGGGCCCGGTCATTCGCTCCCCGACTCAGTCGATTCGGGTAGTCATGCGATTGAACCTTGCCCAGTTCATGTGCGAACCTCTCAGGACCAAAGACGGGATGCCGGCCAGCACTCCCTCATCGAGCCCGACGAACCTCTTCAGCTCCTTATAGGACGCCAGGCTCCACACGCCCCTCCACGATATGGTGCACGATGTCGAGTGGACGCTCTCTTTACAAGGCAGACCTAGTATACCAGCGACCTTCTCGACAAGCTCACCATGGTTCCCGTATTTACTACGCTTCACCCGGTGTAGCTCATCAAGGGGCCGCTGCCCTGACACTACCTGCGCATCCACAATCACCCCCACCCCGTTTCTGGCGGCGATGATGTCGGGCTTTCTGAGGCCCAACGCGGTCTTGACCTTCGGTTCCTTCACTACAGTCCATCCCTTGTCTACCATGGCGGAGCTTATGACTTCAGCCACACAGTTATGGCGTTCGATACGGCCGCCGTGCGTTCTGTGACACTGTTGGATGGTGTGTGCCGTCGTCTCCCTTACCATGCAACCTGCACGGCAGTTCAACTCCGACGCCACCCCTGTCCTGCGCCCCCGCGTATTGCGTACTCGCGACGGGAGCGCGTTTATGTGAGTGTGCACGAACTGCACGAAGTCTCGACCAGTATACTGCATGCTGCGTTCTCGCATCCACTTAGTGGACGCCGGAACCCGTGGACTCTCCCGCAACTCGAGTCCGTCCACTGAAGCATGCAGGGCTTCACGCCAATACCTGGTGGTCGTCCGCTCTTCCGACCTGGGATTTTCCGCGGTGAATTTTCGGAGCTGCTTGTCGGCCCACTTCAGCTTCCTTTGGATCCTTTCAGATCTGGCGGCGGCCCTAGCCACTGTCCATTGCGAAGACCCTAAGCGGCCAAACCTCTTTTTAATGAGGTCCGGCACGCACGTCCTCAGCGATGGGATCGCTAGGCCGCCATCCGTGGTTGCCGCGTGGAAGTACCCAACAGGCACATCCTTCGGAAGCCTAAGCCAAGTCCGGACTGCCCTCCGGATCTGGACGTCGAGCATTCTCAACCTGTCATCCGATATGATCCCCAGCACGAACCCATGCAGGAATCTCGGGACCAGGTGCACCCTTACAATTTCGAGCCGCTGCTGCGGCTTAAGGGGAGCCTTTGAGATGTTAGTTAAGGCTACTTTAATGTCGTGCTCTAACGTCACGCATCCAGATGCCTTGAAGTCCACTCCAAGATAGCGCCATCGTTCGACGCAAGAAACCTGTCGCAACCAACGCGCTCCAACCTTAAAGGTTCGGTCGGTCAAATAGTGCAACTTCTTGCGCTTCCCATCCGGCACCATCGAAAGCACAGCGCTTTTCGCATGACTGACGAAAAGTCCCATCATCTTACCGGTGTTCCAAACACAGTCAATAGAGGACTGCATGCCCACCTTTGAACCTGCAAGCAGGACTAGGTCGTCAGCGTAGGCCAAGGCCGAGACATTCTCGCCCTCTAGCCCATAGCCAACTCCCCTCGGTAGGGCCGCTAAAATCGCATCTATCACCATGTTGAACAGCAACGGGGATAACGGGTTCCCCTGGCGAACTCCCTGACCTACTCTTGCGGGCTCGCTGCGGGCTCCATTCACAACCAAGACAGTCTCGGAAGTGGCATACAACCTCGCAACGTAGTCACAGAACAGCCCAGGCAGGCCTCTTTTCCTAAGCAGATCAACCAGCGCCGCATGCGACACCGTGTCGAACGCCTTGGCAAAATCCAGCACCGCCACATGGCATTCTCGCAACCTTTTCCCACAATCTCCCAGCACAGCGTCCAGCACAGCCGAGTTTTCGAGTGTGCCGTCGGCGCAGATAAATCCACGCTGTCGTGCATCGGGAGGGCAGCATGCTTCTAGTCTTTTCGCTAATACGGAGTGCATATGCCTGAGAGGCACGGACGCGATAGAAATCGGCCGATACTCCCCAGGATTTGCAGGGGTCTCTTTCTTAGCGACAAAGACCGTGCGGCAGCCGCGGAGTTTGTCAGGGACCTCGCCAGCTACCAGCCACGCGTTAAATATTTCCGCCTGAGTTACCGCAGATAGTGTATTCCAGGACCCTGGGAGAATACCTTCAGGCCCCGGTGCCGACCTGCTATCCACTCTGGCCGCCTTCACTTCCTCTGGTGTGAAAGGAGTCCATAATTGGGAGTAATCTCGGGCGCCTCCGTGCTGCTCCGAGCGTTGCAACGCGCTCAGAACTTCCGGTGTGAGCCCCGGGGCGCCAGACACAGCCTCCATCATTGGCCGCCAAAAGGCTTCCATTTCAGCAAGGCTATGTCTCACACCCCGAGTTTGCCCGTCGATTACCTCCGCAGCGGCTCTGGACCTGCAGGTCTTATACACCTCCTGCACCCTCGCGTACTCCATTCTGCGCCGCTTTCGCGCAGACATCTTGGCCTTGGCAGTCTGGGTCTCCTCTGGAGACTGGCCTTTGCGCCTAGGCCGCCCCCGCCTTCCCCCGCCATGCGTGCCCCGCGCCATCCTCGCTTCGGCACTCACAAGGAGTTCCTCCACAATTCTGACGTGGTCTGGCGTAACAGGCAAGTTCGGGCTTTGCTGGCTAACGGGATCCGACACGTCTTCAGAGGGGGATTCCGCCCTCACGAAAGGCCGCTCCGGTGTCGAGCTGGAAGTAGTGCCAGCGATCGGGGTGCTGCTGACAGGCGTTTCCACCTCCCCTGGGGTGACCGGTGCAGAAATCATAGCCACTTCCGCCAGGCACTCTTGTACCCGGCTCTTGTAGGCCTCCTTCCTCCGGTACCCCTTGATCGCCTCCAGAGAGCGCCCCAAATGGGGCAACTCCCTCATCAATGCATGGTTGATGCTATTGGCACTACTTCCAGCTCTAATCAGACGCGCCTCCGCCTGGGCTAATACCTCGCCCTCTTCCTCGCGCCATCTCCGCTTCACCTGCGGTGGGGCGGCTGCGGCGTTTTCCGTCACCGGGTGGGCGCGCCGCCTGTGCACGCCCAAACCCGTTTTGGTCCGGAATGATCTGCTACATTCCGGACAAGTCCACTCGCCTTCCCCCCGCCCCGACTGAGGCGGAGATCGAGCAACCGGACTAATAGGTTTAAGGGTCGACACCTCCGACACCTGTGGGCGGTCGGAGGTTCGACCATACGTTTCTTTAT
>OU611873.1:1607274-1771689 GCA_914767815.1 Eupsilia transversa
ACTCCATCAAATCTAAGTACACTAGAAAACATTAGTTTAAACACCAAATTAGCTATTCAACGAGCTAGGAGTCAAAATTGGCAGAAAGACTGTGACGATATTAATGAAACAACGTCTATATCGGAAATGTGGAAAAAACTAGGATGGTTAAAGGGACGTCGGTCACCTATGACGTATATTTCTGACGATAAAAAAGAAGTTCTTTTAAATAGTCTGGCTCCTGATTATGTGAATCCATGCTCACCAGAAATACGATCAGATAATGACACGTTAGGAAGCTCCTTTTCAATTCAAGAAATGTATAATTGTTTAAAAAAAAAAGATACTGCTACAGGTGACGATGGGATCACATATTCGATGATTTACCACTTACCACATTGCGCTAAACTACATTTATTAAAATTATATAACACAATTTTTGTAACTGGAGAAATCCCTGTCCAATGGCGTGACATCCGAGTTGTGCCAATTCCAAAGAGAGAAAACCCTTCAAACAATGATCTTAAGCTACGTCCAATCTCTCTGATGTCATGTGTTTGCAAAATTTTACATAACATGATAACGAAGCGTTTGGAGTGGTATGTAGAAAAGAATAAACTACTTTCACCTTTTACGGCTGGATTCAGGAAGGGACAGTCATGTTATGATAATTTAGCTCGTCTTGTCACACAAATACAAATAGGATTTTCGAATAATTCCCCAACACTGGCATGTTTTTTGGATATTGAGAATGCTTATAATAATATATTGATTAATGAACTAATACTAAATCTCGATGAAATAGGGGTGGGTAAAAGGGTTTGTTTATATTTATGGAAATTTTTGACTGAGAGACATTTAAAAATTAAGGATGAACTTGACGAAAATAAATTTATTATGCGATACGCCAGCAGGGGCCTCGCACAAGGTGACCCTATGTCTCCCATCCTTTTTAACATAGCTACAATTAAAGTTAGTAAAGAAATTAATAACATTTTTATTTGCCAGTATGCTGACGACTTTGTGTTGTATACTTGTAACAAAAACATGACAGAAAGTGTAAATAATATTCAAAACGCACTCAATGCTATAATCATTATACTAAATCAGTTGGGGTTGACATTGTCGACTACTAAAACCAAGTTGTGTTTATTTAGCAGAGGACGGAAAAATCTCCAATTATCAATCTTAATTAATAACAACCCTTTAGAATTAGTCACATCATATAAGTATTTAGGTTTCTGGCTTGATAGTTGTTTAAGGTGGGGTAAACAAATAAACGAATGTTACCAAAAGACACAAAGACATCTTAATTTGCTTAAAGTATTGGCGGGGTCGACATGGGGGGTACATCCAAAACATTTGCGTAAACTTTACGTATCTTTAATTAGAAGCAGAGTAGATTACAGTTCCTTTTTATTTGATAATAGTAGCAAAATAAACACTTATAAGCTGGACAAAGTTCAGAACCAAGCATTACGAATTATAGGTAGTTTTATAAGAAGCACACCCATACATGTAATGGAGTCGGACCTTTGCGTTCCTCCCCTGCATTTACGTAGAAAATATTTAGCATGCAAATTTTGTTTGAAAGCTTTCTCTCAGTCTGACAATGTTACTATTAATTTACTATCCGAACTAAGTTCCCTTTGTAATAATAGCTATTGGGTCAGGAAAAAAACACCTCAACTTGTAGACATTTATAATTTGATCAAAAACGAGATTATGTCATCGTCATCAATGTTAAGAATGTTTTCTCTTAAAACATGGGTGACTAACATCAATATCAATAATGTAATAAAATTTCACTTAGATAGTTTAGTTCACGCAAAAAAGAAACGAGTCCGAGTTGAGAGAAAAGTATGACGGTTGGTATGTTATATTTACTGATGGCTCAATAAGCGCAAGTGGTCGCGGTGCTGCATTTTATGATCCTCATGTAGCAAATCATTCTTCATACAATAATTGTTTTAAATCTACCTACGAATTTTCTGTTATGTCGATGGAACTCATAGCAATTTTAGAGGCGCTTTTGTATTCGCGAACGATTCAACAGAATAAAGTGCTGATTTGTTCCGATAGTAGAAGCGCTTTATATCATATAGCTCGATGCGCCTCTGGTGGCAGAGGTGCATCGATAGCTTATGACATCCTTTCTGAAATTTATGAGAACAATTTAAAGGGCATTCAGTTGAGATTGCAATGGATTCCATCACATATTGGTATCAGAGGTAACGAGGAGGCTGACATATTGGCGAGAAAAGCAGCAGTAGACGGAAAAGAGGTTCTAAGTTTGCCAAACTACACTGAGTTGTTGCCTAAATACAAAAAGTACTGTCACAATAACTGGGCGGAATATTTTAATGAGAGATCTCTGGTAAAAGGAATTTGGTACAAAACAATACAAAGTGAGCCTCCTCGAATACCATGGTTCACTAATGTAAGTTTGAGTAGGTCTTTAGTTGTAACAGCGCTCAGGTTAAGATCTGGTCACGTTCCACTAAACAAGTTTGCACACATGATGAGAAAATCAGATTCTCCAAATTGTGATTTGTGCGGTGTTACTGAAGACGTGCATCACCTGTTGGTGGAATGTGTCCGTTACAATACCGATCGAGAGCTCTTAATAAGAACTTACAACTTGAGCAGAAATAATGTGGGTATGCTCCACGAGACGTTGTCCTCTCCAGTTTCTGAAGCCGCTAAAGCGCTGTTTATGTTATTTAGTCGTAGGTAAGCCATAATTAGTAAGTAGATGTGGTTTAGTTTAAGGTAGGTTACGATGGAATTGACATGTACTTTAGGTATAAAAATTCCTTAAATAAATAGAAAAAAAAAAAAAAAAAAAAATAGTGTGCGTTTTATACAAGATTTAAATTTCGTTTCATTTAGTTGGAGTATGTGGGGAGGTATTTTATTGTAACATTTTAAACAGTACCCCATGAAGGATGAGTCTACTTTAGCCAGTCTGAAACCAGGTTGAACTAATTGGTCCCTATTTCTCGTACTATAATTGTATCTTTCACCTCTTTTACTGAAAAGATTAAGATTTTTCCTTACGTACATCAAATTCAAATTCAAATATTTATTGGAAAAAAAAACATTTTCACAAATTTTGGTGTTTGTTAACAGCTACATTAGTTTTAGAAACTGTGTTGCAGCCATTAGCGCCCACCTCCGAGACGGAGACGTCGGCGTTCCAACATTTATAATATAAAAGCAATAAAATAAGTTATAAAAGAACCTAAGGTAAATGTAGGTATATAACTATTTTACTAAACTAAAGGATTATTGATTACATTTAATTACTATTTTTTAAACATTATATTAATAAATTATTGACATTTGTTAAACATTCGAAGTAAATTAGGTTAGAATGTTCCAGCTCTCTAATGAGATATTATGTGTGTATATGTATGTATGTATGTAAGTAAGCAGAGTGTATCTGTATGTGTTTGTATTGTATTGTATTGCACTGCATTGTATACTTAGGTAGTAGTCAAAGGTAGGTATGTGTCACCAAATTTTCCAACTCTTCATACGTCAGGCTTTGGAGCCATTTGTCCGTGAGCGCTCTACACTCTCGTGAGGTAAGTGGAAAGATATTTAAAATCTTATTTACTCTGTTGTACAAAACAGAGCCAAAGAAGTGATACTGCCGTTTCACCATCACAACATTGGCCGGCTCAGTCTGGCACACTCTGTCCGCCCTTCTTTTCTTTGAACTGAGATTAGGGTCAAAAGTAAGTTCTGAGTGCTTGCGTAATATAGTGCTTAGGAAAAATGCGTGCCTCACTGTAGGCACTTTACAGAGAGCATAGAGTTCTATGGTAGGGAAACGAATAGGTTTGTGTGCCATAACTTTAAGAACTGCCCTCTGTGCCCGTTCCAGTCTAAGCAGTAAACACTTACCAGCACCACCCCAAGCCGCAATACAGTAGGTAATGACAGAGTGCGCCAAGGCAGAGTAAACCATTTTCAGAGTATGAAAGTCTGCAGAAGATCTCAAATTTTTGAATACAAATATTAATTTCCTGACCCGTGTCACCAGTGACCCGATTTGTTCATTCCACGACATAGTACTGTCGATAATAACACCAAGATATTTTATGCTGTTAGCTCGCATAATCACATTACAGCTGCAGGAAATGTTGGTTAACGTACAGCACTTGTGTGCAGTTAGGCTGAAGGGTGAAGCCGGTTGGGATGCTGTTCTTGGTGCAAACGTGATAAACTTAGTTTTATCCAGGTTCAAGGTAAGGAGATTACTAGTCAGCCAATTCATAACAACCTGTAGGGCAGATTCCGCATAGGAACGAGTTTCAACCCAATCATTACCATGAACAAGTATTACCGTGTCATCTGCGTACATTATCATTTTGGAGTTTTTTATACATAATTTACAGAGGTCATTAATATAAATTAGAAAGAGGGTAGGTCCAAGTACACTACCCTGTGGGACTCCATAACTAAGGACCTCTTCATTACTGGTGAAGTTACCTACATTAACAGCCTGAGAACGGTCTGTTAAGTAACTCTTGAAAATATCAAGGGACAAGCCTCTAATGCCGATATGTTGCAGTTTAGCGAGCAAGAGGGGGACGGAGACAGTGTCAAAAGCCTTAGAAAGATCAAGAAAGATTGCAATCGTTTTTAGTCTCTCTTTTGTTTTTTTTGCAATAGTACCAGTTAGTTCCAAAACAGCGTCTTCTGTATTTTTCCCTGATCTAAAACCATATTGATTCTCAGCAAGAATATTTTGGGAATCAAGATAGTTCAAGAGTCTTTTGTTGAGGACTTTTTCAAGAATCTTTGACAGGGTAGTTAAAACGGATATAGGTCTATAGTTATTGACACTGCCTCTGTCTCCGCTCTTGTGAATAGGGTGTACGACAGCCTTTTTGAAAACAGTGGGGAAGACCCCTGACATGAGAGCAAGGTTAAAAACATGGCACATAATTGGGGTGAGGACATGCCTAGCAGCCCTAATTAGAGCAGCAGATATGCCATCCCAACCCACAGCGCTATCTAGTTTAAGTCCTAAAACAATTTGCTCCAACTCTTCAACGTCCGTACTGAAGATGGCCATCGAGCCAGAATTGGAGCTCGCATTAGGTAAAAGAGAATTTTGAGGGTCGCCTAACCCAGGCGTAATTTGAGATGCCAATGTTTTCCCTACATTAGCGAAGAAATGGCATACAGCATCAAGTGACTGGCAGGGGTCAGCCCTCAAGGACAAAAGCTCACTAGCTGATGATTTGTTATTTTTAAGGTTGGAAATAGATTTAATAAGTTTCCAGGTAGCCCTTGGGTTCTTGCGGTGTCTCTAAAATTCTGCGTGTTCGTATTGACGTTTTAACTTTTTTAGAAGGTTGTTACAGAATTTTTTATAGCGCGTATATGTCACTTTGAGAATGTAGTTGTCGGGATCTCTTTTTGATTTTCGATACATTTTATCCCGGTTACGAATGCATCTTAAAAGCCCGGGCGTAATCCAGGGTTTTATAATTCGGTTTTTACTAGATATTACAGCAGTGCAAGTATTATTATTGACCACCGTGGAGATTAAGGACACTAATTCGGCAGCAGCATTGTTTGCATCATCACTGTTAAGAACACATGAAAAGTCAGTCCTTTCAAGTTCGACCACACAAGCACCTACATCAACGCGACGCAAGGTTTTAACTGGTTTCGGGAAATCAGTTTTTAATTTGCAGAACACTATCACTGGGGCATGATCTGTAATAAAAGAGTCGACAACCAAAGTTATAGCCGACTTGTTGGTCTTAATAATCGCGTGATCCAAGCAACTGTTTTTACGAGTGGGGAAGAGATGACCGGGCAGCATTCCATGCGATGCAACTGTGTTCAGGTAAGTATCAGAATTTACGTCAGCATTATCGGGTGAAATATTTATGTTAATGTCTCCTAAAATAATAATGGTCTTAAACGTTTTAAGTGAATTTAAAGTAAGGTCTAAACTGTCAATAAAGTTTTGGATATTTCTGTGTGATGGAGATCGATATATTGTTACTGATGTTTTCATATATATTTTGACAAGGTACCGTCATGATGTTAATACTTTTAAACAGTTCCCTTAGAGGATCGCGCCTGCGGAGGCCATATATTGCTCTGATGGCTCTTTTCTGCAGAATAAAAATAGACTCGATATCTGCAGCCCGTCCCCACAGTAAAATACCGTAAGACATGATACTATGAAAGTAACTGAAATAGACCAGCCTCGCGGTATCTACATCAGTAAATTGACGGATTTTTCTTACAGCATAAGCTGCTGAACTTAGCCGTCCCGCAAGAGATGTTAAATGAGGACCCCATTGTAGCCTTGAGTCGAGCGTGATCCCCAGGAAAACTGTTTTATCTACGAATTCTAGTTTCTCCTTATTCAATACTATATCACAATCATTACTTTTCACATTTGGTAAAGCAAATCTTATGCATTTCGTTTTTTTGCCATTTAATACTAAATTATTGGCAGTGAACCAATTTTGGACCTGCAGTAGGGCGTTATTTACGTCGTCAAGATTTGATGCACGTCTATTTATCTTAAAAATTAAAGAAGTATCGTCTGCAAATAACACCATGTGTGGTTGTTTTTTTAATAAATGGGGTAGATCATTAATAAATACTAAAAAGAGGAAAGGACCTAATATCGAGCCTTGTGGAACACCCATTTTTACTTTTAGACCGAGTGAATTTATACCATTTATTTGAACTTGCTGCTGTCTATCATTTAAATAAGATTTTACTAAACTGAGTGCAAGTTCACCTAGTCCGTAATGCTGAAGTTTCAATAGTAAGGTTTCATGATTTACGCAATCAAATGCTTTGGAGAGGTCACAAAAGATTCCTATGGCATCTTGGGCCTCCTCCCACGCTGTAAATATGTGTTTTAATAAGGTGACACCTGCGTCAGTCGTACAACATCCTTTGGTGAAACCATATTGCTGATCGTGTAAGATTTGGTTGGTGTTAAAATGATTAAGCATTTGATTGAGCATTACCTTTTCGAATACCTTGCTGAATACTGGCAGCACGGATACTGGTCTATAATTGTTGGTGTCTTTACTGTCCCCAGATTTAAAGAGTGGTATAACTTTACTGTATTTCATTAAATCTGGGAAGACCCCTTGATCCACACACAAATTAAATATTAAAGCTAAGTATGGTGCTATAGTCTCGATTATTGATGTACAAACTTTGATAGATAATCCCCATAGGTCTTCGGTCAATTTTATTTTGATTTGCCGGAAAGCTTTTATAACTACCATAGGGTTTATATGTTTAAATTGAAATTCAACCGGACAGCCTGGAACGTTCGCTCTTAATAAATCAATTGAGACATCGGGTGAAGAATTTAGAGCTTCCGTCGTTTTAGATGGAATATTAGTGAAAAAATTTACAAATTCTTGAGCTACTTCTAAGTGCTGATGGCACCACGTGAAGTCTCCAATGTGTAATCAGTGTTTCGTATTTTTTTCCTATTAGTTTCATTATTTATGACTTTCCAAACTGTTTTTATTTTATTTTCTGCTGATTTAATCTTGTTGCCAATGTACAGGGCTTTAGCTACCTTGCAGGTGTTTCTAAAATTTTTGGAATATGTAGCAACATACTTGTTGAAAGTTACAGTGTTAATGTAAGGCTTAAGGCCATACAGCTCGAACAGTCTTTCCCTACTTATCCTAATACCTCTAGTTGCCCAATCACTAAATACAAAATTAGGGCAAATATTTTTGGTTTTCTTTTCAAAAGTTTTATTGAATTCAGTGTGCACTACTGAAAAGAAATCCTCATACAATTTATTTGCATCGTGCAAATTATGGTCTCGAACATTTAACTTACTATTTATGTTACTATTGAATCTATTTAATTTGCCAGTTGTTATTGGTCTAAATTGTATTTGCACTTTTTGCAAAGGTATTTTAAACTTAAAAGTTACCGTTTGTCCAATATGATCTGACGGCAAAAAATTTACGATAGCGATTCAGCTAATGTGACACTGAGGCGGAAGACTGCGTTAACTGCGACCCAATCCAGTACCCCGCACGGTGGATCGAAAATCGGCTGTAGAAGACATAGGATCTCGATTTCTTAAATGTTATTTTTTTTGCTGGAAATGACTTCTGCTGATCATTACTATGTACAAAAATGACACCCGAGTTAATTCTGCCCAAAAACGAAGGAAATATATTTTTTTTACGAAAAATTTGTATGAAGCTAGTATGAAAAATCGAATTATCTTCTAAACGGCATGTTTAACCGTAATATCCTTGGAGGTGGTAATAGTGCTAATTATTTATGATTTTTTGGTTGCCGATTTGACGAAAAATTTAATGCCGTTTTTTTTAAAAAAATCGTCAAAATATTTTTATTTATTTTTACATGTAAAACGATCCCTTTTAGTGTCCAAGTTAAAAAGTTCGATATGTTATTAACCCAAATATTAAGAACACACAAAACAAGAAAAATTAAATAAAAAAATTGCTGTTTTTTGACACATTTTTACTAATTTAAATAAAAAAAGATTATCAAACTCTTATTTAAGTAACATATAAAGTTATATTATATACAAAATAATTTAATTTAAGGAATGAATACTAAGGATTTGTAAAATAAAGTAAAATAAATAAAAAAAAAGACAAAATATCATTAAATTACAAAAAAAAAACCCAAACAGACTCAAATACAAATTTACAAATAAGTACATAATATATAATTTTTTTACAAATTTTCCTTATCACTCTCGTTGTCAGACTCCAATTCTGAGTCAGCATCCAGATTGGATATATCCAAAAACTCGAACTCAGTTTCCTGAAATTGAATTAAGTCGAGAGTTTCAGCAAAAAAGCTCTGCTTTTTCTTGGCATCTAACTTAGGCCTTTGTGCACTTAGCAAAGGATCCGAAGAAACAACAAGCATATTTAAAATGTCTTGATTGGAATCCTGCCTGCTTCTTTTCCGCGAATGATGTTCTCGAAACCTCCTAAAATCTTTGTTTCGAGACTCTGAGGCTTCTTCCGAGAGAGTTCCAATCGGCACAATATTATTTTTCTCAATTATGTCAGCCCCATGGATTAATAATTTATGAACGGTTGACGACATGTAGTACCAGTCGTATAATAATACGTACTTTTCTGCTGTTTTGCGGGCATAATCTCTAAATTTTGTAATTGCTTGTAAAATTACAGCAAATCTTTTGATGAGGTCTTCATCCAGACCGGTTATAGCTGCGGTTTTATTAGGAAACTCAAAGAATTTTCTTGCAGTATTCCCGTCATTGGTGGTTCCCGAGCCTTGTTTTACTATATCAATCAACAGATTGAGCTCATCTTTGAATTTATTTTGAATTATTTTCTTCCTTGTCTGTAGCATTTCTTTGTGCTCATCACTTCTCGCTGCCCACCGTTTGAAGTCGAGCCTGTATGCAATGTGCAACAGACATTCCATACAATTTATACGGGCGTGTAGGGATGACAAGCCAAATTCATACAGGTCAGAACACACAATTTTTGATGTTACAGCATCTAAGCGGTTCATTTCAGTAGGCTTTGCTAAGCACAGGTAGCACGATGCATTTGATGTAGCTTCAGAAAGGTAAGTGCAAACTTTAGCGTCGATCATCGACATCATTAGTTCATGAGTCACCCTATTATTATTATTGCACTCTGTGGGGATAAGGGCCTCAATTTCTTCATCCATTTGTTTTTTCAGCTCAAGGACAACTGCTTCACTCTCCTTTACAAAAGTAAACTAAACTGGACGACAATATAAAACTGAGCATGGTTTTGGGTTCGTCCATAAGATGTTGTCTCCATCTGTCAGTTTAAGTGGCACCAAGGAGGTCATGAAAATGCTCGAGTCATCTTCCTCACCCTCCATTTTCTGCTTGTATCGGCTTTGGTTAGAAGCACCATCAAATCCCCACTTGGATATCAGCTTCAACTGCTTGTTATGCTCTTCCTTAGAAAGGCTTTGAAGGATTCTTGTAACTGTGATATCTAGTAAAGCTTGAAGTGTAATCCTAGCCGATGAATCAGTAACTGTCACTGATTGCTTCTGACTAATAAGCAAGAAAGAAAAAAAATAAACAAGAAAAAATAAGAGTTTGATAACCTTTTTTTATTTAAATTAGTAAAAATGTGTCAAAAAACAGCAATTTTTTTATTTAATTTTTCTTGTTTTGTGTGTTCTTAATATTTGGGTTAATAACATATCGAACTTTTTAACTTGGACACTAAAAGGGATCGTTTTACATGTAAAAATAAATAAAAATATTTTGACGATTTTTTTAAAAAAAACGGCATTAAATTTTTCGTCAAATCGGCAACCAAAAAATCATAAATAATTAGCACTATTACCACCTCCAAGGATATTACGGTTAAACATGCCGTTTAGAAGATAATTCGATTTTTCATACTAGCTTCATACAAATTTTTCGTAAAAAAAATATATTTCCTTCGTTTTTGGGCAGAATTAACTCGGGTGTCATTTTTGTACATAGTAATGATCAGCAGAAGTCATTTCCAGCAAAAAAAATAACATTTAAGAAATCGAGATCCTATGTCTTCTACAGCCGATTTTCGATCCACCGTGCCCCGTACCCGAACGCGCATGGATCGACCCTAACTGGTTGTTCTCTCGAAGTTGTCCTGATGGAGCTCCGTGCGTTCCGGCAAGAAAGTGAAATTAGGAACCATAACCAAGAAGCCTCTATAAATAAATTGGCAGAGGATATAAGAGATATAAGATATTCCATAACCAATCTAGACAGTAAATATAACATTCTTCGTACGGACGTGGACCAGCTGCTGGAGACCTCAGACGCCACTTCTGGCACACTGGCAACTATACAACTGCAGTGTGATGACAGTGCAAGGCGTCTGGCTGATCTTGAAATGAAAGATTATGGCTGTGAAATTATGATCCAACGGCAACGTTTAGATAACATCGAAAAGCAAAATAGTTGTTAATGAAAAGTCCTCAAACATGCTAACAAGTATGCCAAATAATAATTTCGATAAGTTACCCGTGGGTTTCCCGGATCCCACGGTGCCGCCGCAAGAATTTCTGCATCCTCTCTTGCCGCCGGTGTCGTCTGTTCACAGTACCACATCACAACCACTGATAAGCAGCGAGCAGCCGTCCAAAAACACATATAACACCAGGATATTTACGACGGGGAAAGCCCAATCACGTCCTCGCCGATCTGTCATACGCGCAACCGGTGAAGCTGATACTGATGTTAAAACCCTGGAGCGCTAACTGCTTCATACTGGGAGTACCTTTAGACCTGTTTGAGTATTACTTGTCACCCAACAACTGGCCTACTAATACATCACTTCAAGAATGGTTCACCTACAGGAATGCGAAGAAGAAGACTGAATCTGGTGATACAAATATAACATTTTTTCGTGACAAAAACTAAAAAGCTAGATTCGATTTTTTACCAAAACGTTCGAGGACTGAAGTCAAGACGTTCAGAAATTAAAAATACATTACACGCCTTCCCAGGCAATTTACTAGCTTTAACAGAGACTAGGCTCGATGACAGCGTTTTTGACTCCGAAGTGTTCCCGCAAGAATACGCCGTGCTACGGTGTGACCGAGTGGGGCGAGGCGGCGGCGGCGCGGGCGGCGTGCTGCTGGCCGCGCGCTCGCCTTACTCACTCACACGTCTGGACTGCAAGCCTGAACAGTGCGATGAAATAGTGAGTGCAATAGTTACCAGAGGTCGATTACGCTTCGCGTTTTGTGTTGTCTATTTAGCTCCTAATGTACCTGATTCTAGATATTATTCCATTTTTAATTGTATAAGAAGAATTATATGTAATTTTAACAAACTACCTCTAATTGTATTAGGAGATTTTAACCTTTACTCCGCTAGTGTAACCATACGTGATGATTTTGAATTGTTTCTTTCTGAATGTAATTTATTGCAGGAAAACATAGTTTTGAATGATCTCGGCAGAATGTTGGACTTGATATTGGTTAACTCATGCGTGGCGGGAGTCTCAGTTTCAGTATGTTCCGGCATTGTATCACCTGAAGTTCATCACAAACCATTAGATATCACTGTTAATATAAGCACGCCTTTTACTATATTGAACAATAACAATACCTTCTGTTGTAATAACTCAGCTACTAGTACAACTATAGAGCGAAACTTTCGTAAGGCGGACTTTTTAGAATTGTACTCTGGTCTTGACGACGACGTTCGACGACGACGACGACGGTCTGGGAGCCAGTGTACTCTTCTGATGAGGTCGAAGCTGCTGTCGACACATTTTACGGTTTAATTAATAATACAGTGTGAGGAATCTATGCTTAATTTTATCGACGGAAAAAAAAAAAAAAAAAACTAAATACATTTTTTTTTCCATTTTTTTTTGTTTAAAAAAATTCGTCTTATTGTTTTTTTTTTACGATTATTGTAAAAATTGATTAATTAAAACTTTAAATTTAAACAGATTTTTGGACGAAATACCTGTTTATTTTCAATTGAGGGTTTTTTGGGTTTAATTGGGAGGGGTTTTTCCCACAATTTTCATTTTATAAGAACACTTAATTACTACCAATCATTATGGAGTTGAGTTTGTTTCATCGCGATAGATCATTTAAAAGTTACACCGTTTTTTTACATTGGGGTAAAAAATACAAAATAAATAAAAAAATAAAAATAGATTTTTTTAAATATTTTTTCCGTTTGTCAAATTAAGGATAGAATCCCTCATTTCGATATGTGCACATTATGAAGACTCACACTGTATTATCTGCCAAACCGTCCCCCCCCCAAAGGACTATAGCAAAGCGACAGCATTACCCCAAATAGTTTACACCTACCTCTATTAAACTTAATAACATGAAAAAACATTACCACAGACAGATCAAAATCAATTAAATTACGCATTTTTTTCATACTACAGGCGCTTATTACGGAAATGTACAGAGGCTGATTTTGCCTCGTATACTAACCGCATACAATCTAATATAAAACGCGATCCAAAGACTTTTTGAAATTTTGTGAAAAATAATAGGGAAAGCAATGAGCCGGCTACATTTGGTGACATGTCACCGACGCAAGTGGCTGATGCGTTTTCAAAATACTTTGGTAGTGTTTTCCTGCCAAGCATACCATCACTGGATCACGAGCTTGCTCTCGCATCTGCGAATAATTCTACTAATGGCGCATCTCAACAGATCAATATAGACTACATCCAGGAATCTGAGGTTCGTGGGGCTTTGGCTCGGCTTCCTCCTAAATCGACTCAAGGTCCAGACGGAATACCTGGGGTATTCCGTCTGGACCTTGAGTCGATTTAGTACCCCAGTATTTGGTTAAGGACGGCTGTGCAATTTTCACACAACCCTTGCAATTTATATTTAACCTTTCCGTAGCTTCAAATGTATATCTAACCGTGTGAAAAACGTCTAAAGTACTTCCGGTACACAAAAGTGGCCCAAAAAGTGACATTAAAAATTACAGGCCGATAGCAGTTCTATCAATATTCGGTAAAGTGTTTGAATCGGTGCTTTATAAAAAAATATAAAAGCAACTGCAGCGGTGGTTCGTAGATGAACAGCACGGATTCCTGTCAAATCGCTCAACTACGTCTAATTTGCTTAATATAACAACATTACTAGCTGGAAACATCAATTACAAAAAGCAAGTCGATGTGGCTTATTAACCGACGAAACAAAAAGGAGGAGGTTCTCAAGTCGACACGTATATTTTTTTTTTTTTTTTTTTTTTTATGTATGACCACGCATATCTTTTTACAGAGTAGTCCGATTTGAACGATTTTTTTTTATTGGGGAGGGTATACCTCGAAGTTGGTCCCATATAAATTTTATTAACTTTGCTTGGGTACTTTTTGAGTTAGCTTGAATAATACGTATTTTTCCCACTTAGCCTATGTGGATGATGTTCTATTATTTTCCAGTCACTGTTATTTACATAGTGAATTTTCAACTGTGAGCCGATTCTGCTGACATTTCGCGCACAAATAAGGTAGTTCTGATGACACAACTATTAAAGACCTGGAGTTGATCTGATGATGGAGACGGACGACAGTCGCGAGAGCTCCTCAGCAGTTTGCAGCAGCTACATCGCGTTTGGGTGTATGTCATTCACTTTGATGAGAACTTTAGACCTGGCTGGGGTATGACTGTCATCGAGGGTCTGACGATGGAGATGGAAGGATGTTGAGGGAATTCCTTACTTGAGGAAAATAATAACAATATTATAGCGATTTATTTTAAATACTGGTATTCAGCTGCATCCGGTTAGATTGGAATTATAGGAAGGCTAGGCAGATTGATTGATTATAGCGATTAATGCAAGTTTCACGAGAAATAAAAATCGGTCGAAAAAAATATATTGTAAATAATTTATTATCAGTGTTCGAGTCTATTGCTGATTTGTAAGTAGACCTCTCAGTCTCTGCATTTCGGCCAAAGCTCGTCCATCATGAGGTTTGTTTAATACCTTATTTGGTTCTAAGTCAGATATAGCAATACCCTCGAGTGTCTTTACTCTACTCAGTGCCACATATGCCTGCCCTTTAGCGAAGACTTTTTTACCGAGGTCGATTACGGCTTTATCAAGAGTCGTTCCTTGTAATTTGTGTACCGTAACGGCCCAGCACAAAATTATCGGCAACATCCTACGCTCAATATCACCATAACCCTTCGTGCCTTGAAAAGTTGCAACTACTGGAGGTATAGCAACACAACCATCGCTATCTTTCAGTCTGCTTCCTATGCTTTCATCGTCAAATTTTACAAAAATACAATCCGGTAATTCTCCGTCCTCTAGTTGATCCCTGCGCAGTGATGGCCATTTTTTTTTTTTCACTATACCCATTGCACCGTTGACGAGGCCCTCAGATACTGATATGTTACGTCTCAGCATAACACGGGATTCGGTAGCTAATTTTACCTCAGATAAAAGGCCACCACAATTGTTCACATCCTTAGGAACTACATTATCTGGAGGTTTCTTTCCATAGGTAGCAACTTCACGAGACTCATCTATGGAACGAATTGTATAAACGCGATGGTGTTTTGAATTAATAGCTGTCATCTTACTATTGTACTCGTCAACCTGCTTGACGGTAGGGAATATTCGAACTACAACACCATCCTTGAATTCTTCACCTAAAGCTACCCTTCGCCTTTCACAGAGCAGCTCCAGTTGACCGGTTGTCAATTCGCCTACGCGTAGATTGTTTAACAGGTCAACGAATTCGATGTCATTTCGTTGTCTCATGTTAATTGTTAATTCGCAGAATGAAAATGCGTGCCATAAATTAACTTCTGCCTCATCCCAAAGTGGCTGTGCAAAGCACCAATGTCCTTTTACAGGGGGCAGTTTAGGCTTTTGAAAAGCATCAACTGTAGGCGTATAGCACCTGTTGATGTGCTCCACGAGTAATTTTAACAGAAATGATTTGCCACTACCTGCTCCCCCTGTTATAAAAAGCAACAACTTCTCAACATCACCATTTAAATCCTTTTCAACGGCCGTAGAAATTCTTTGAAATAAATCTTTTTGCTGTATGTTTAACCCTCTAATATAAGAAAAAAAAATATCATCCTCCATTGCACCTCGTTCTTCTACATCTTCAGAGTAGTCGTCCTGATATTGATGAATTTGTTCATCGGCGTTTACAATTTCATCTTCCCTGATACTTTGTGAACGTGTTTCACGGGCAACATTTAAGGCAGTTGCCTGGGCAAGTGCCTGTTGAATGACGTGTTCTGCATGAGCAAAGTTTTCAGTACTAACGTTATTCAACAGAGGCCTAAACTCATCTTTTCGCCTCAGGAAACAAGATTCTGGAGTCTCGTCTTCTAACATAAGTTGGTTTTCATCCCGGAAAGGAATATGACAAACAATTAAACTATAATAGTAGCCATCTTTGTCACTATTAAGTGTGTAGTAACGTGTTCGTAACACAGCTGGTTTATTTCTTACACGCATACGTGAATTGTCTCTCAAACGGATATATCTTATGGGCTCATCAATAGGTTCTCTAAACTCTATTTCTCCATCTTCCTCACTCCACATGATATTGGAAATCGTTTCATATCGCACAGCAAATTCTGCCAAACTTAAATTTTCTAGTGCATCAGGCCTCAACACGTACCGGTCAAATATATTGTTATATATTGAAGTTTCATCTCCTTCAAACCTCAACAGACGAAAACGCTGAATTGGCATGCAGCTATTCACAAATATAGTTTTTCGGGAACTCATTTTAAGCGGCAGGTGGCAAAGACAATATGCGCATTCAGGAGCACTTACCAGTCGTTGCGAGAGTATTGCCATAGACACCGCAAACAGTTGGCTCCACACCGTGCCGCCCCGTCTTTTAGCCTTTGTAATTGCTTGGCGTACTACGTCCCCTGTGTCGTGAGGTTCACACTTACTTGCATATTTTGCAACGTAATACGCGACGGCAGATATATTTCCGCATGGTTGAATGTCCATGTTTCCATCCCAGAGACTAAGGATATCAGGACTATAATTATTTACCATAGTTTCTAGAGAAGTTCTTCTCAGGATGCAAAACCGACCGTTGTTAGCAAGTGCTTCATCGGGACCTAAACATAAGGTAGCTTCACTTGAAGCCCTGGGAAACCCAAAACGACAACAATGGTTGGTACGGTCTTTGTAGCAGGTGCTGGTATGTCTATGCATTTGGACATTTTTTACTACATTAACTAACTCAATATCATCGGGGTTCAAAGAACACGAAATAACCCTATCGATTACACTTATTCCTTCATTTGTCGAAAAATCAGGAATGTTTTTACACCACACCAACATATGCAGATGTGGACTCCCTCTATTCTGAAATTCAAACAGTCATTATTCTGTTTCAAATATCGCATAAGCGCATTTACTCTTATTGTAAATTGTCTGGCAACAACCACTGGATATCTCTGCACCAATTGTAATCGTTCAGGAAATGTTACGTTATCTATATCATTTACATCGTGGCCATCCGCAATGAACAAAGCTTTTATCATATCCGACCAATTTAAATCATTGCACGAAAAGGTCATAAACCAGGTAGGAGGCCCTAGACTTCTTACCATGGCAATCAACTCCGAACAGCATCGTCTCCAGTACGATGCGGACCCGCGCACGTTTCTCATCGTAAGATGCATGTTATCAATAAGGCCTTGGGGTGTGAGTTCTCCAACCCCTTGACGCATTCTGCATGAGACGGAAACACTAGCTTTAGCTCGGAAATACTCGACCACAGACAATGCAAAAAATAAATAATCGTTTCTCTGAAACCTTTTATCACTACTCATTACACGTGCTTGGAAGTAGTCCAATGGAGTAATTGGAACCTCTCTTTCTTCCCCAAATCCATTTCTTCCGTCAGGGAATAAAAAGTACCATCCCAACTCTTCCATTCTTTTTTCACGTTCCAAATTTAAAGGTGGCGCTGTTTTCCTTCTAACTTCTTGTAGTCTCACTTCATTTTCTGGGTTGGGGTTGTCCACGGTGACAACACTGTCTAAATTGGGCGTTCCTTCATCTATATTTCGAAGCATACTGGTTGTGAAAATATATCTGGGTTCAGTATTATAATTATGCTGTGATTGTAGATCTAGTATGTCATCCTCGCAAGGAAATTGGGATAGTATTATTCTATGTTCGATGTCGTTATTATTTTCGTGTGGCGATTGTTGCACGATGATAGATGTACGTAAGTCTTGCGAGTGATGAAAATGAGATGACTGATGTTGTTGCTGCAGATGTGTGAACTGTTCTAGTTGATTTTCGGGTGTTATCGTAAGTGGTGTTAGTGAATAGACATTCATAGTTAACACGTTGACAGAATTTTTTGTAAGGTACAAATTCCGACGCACTATATTATGCAAATCATGTATATAAGTAGATCGTATACAACACGAAGTACCTCTTGTTGGGGCTTTAAAACCTTTGGGACCTCGCGCGTGAGAGTCAAACAACCAGTAAGAAATACCTTCGGGCTCTTGCCTACAATGGACGGCTACGGTTGTATTATTCAGCGTAAGTATGGCATAAGTATGTTCCCTAAATAAATTTGTTAGAGCGTTTAATAAATTGGGAAATCCTTCTTCACTATTGTCATTGTCAACGTGACCATTATAGGCTGACTCACAAGAAACACTAATATCAACTTTGCGATTATTGTATGTGATATTAGGTAAAAGCTCAGTTGCAGCCAAATACTCGATATGTGCTTCTCCGAGATTGGGGCTAGCCCGAGCCGCAATACAATCTCTATAATATTTATCTCCAACCAATATCATGTAATCTATGTCGCTTTTGCACCAATCATTAGGATTGATCAGAGAAAATGCCACACTAGCAACAGTTGCAATTCCCGTGCATTGCCGACCACGAGAATCTGGACTAAATCGTTCATTGCCCTGATGAAAAGAACCGTGTAACATATACATACATATACATTGTCACTCAAGGAAGTATACTTATTTGAAGGTATAGATGTCCGTTCCGCATTTGGTTCCTCATTTGCATCGGGTTCATCGGCAATCTGTGTTATCGTAGAAATATCGATCACGGTAGGAAAATGTGAACGAACATCTTTATAGAGTGCATTATTCGTTAAGAGCCACTGCAGGGCTAATTGAAGTTTACCAATGTCTATTTGAAACTCTCTAGAACGCCTTACATTTTCAAGACTTTCTACTACCAGCACTAATCCAGCTTGATTAGGTTCCAGCGGAAGTTGCTCCGCCAGTTCGACCACATCTTGAGCAAAAATAATTGCCTGCCCTTTGCACCAGTCTTGACTCAAACGATTTTGAACTTTTATTATTTTAAGAAATGGTACTACTCTGCAAATAAAACGTTTTTCAATTTCTGATAAGTCCTCTATTTCTTCAGGTATACCAGCTACTGACATATTATTCCAATAGGCCTGGGGTGGAGTTTTATGTTTTTTAATATTGTTTGAGCATCGTGAACAGGTAATTATATCCACTAAAGCTACCAATTCTTCTGGCAATGTAGAGCCAAAATTTTTAGTTTGCAATTTAACGCGTTGCCGAGGATACAAACTTTTTTTGCAAATTGAACACGGCAAGTCAGCATAAACATTAATTTCCTTCTTAAAATGATCTGCATTAAATTTGTTTCTTCTCTCACAAGCCGCTAACTGCATGGTGCTTAAACGATTTATTCTACCCTCTGGAGTTTCGTGAAGTATCACCAGGGCCGAACGGTTACGAGCAGTATCCAAACGCAGCAAATATTCGTCCTCAGTTTCATTTAAAAGTCTTTCCCTTACCAGACCTAAGCGATGAGCACGCTGCTCTTCTGTTTCTCCCGCAAGTCTCTCCCTAATTAAACCTAAGCGATGAACGCGCCGCTGTTCTGTTTCTCCCGCAAGTCTCTCCCTAATTAAATCTAAGCGGTGAGCACGCTGCTCTTCTGTTTCTCCTGAAAGTCTCTCCCTAATTAAACCTAAGCGATGAGCACGCTGCTTTTCTGTTTCTCCTGAAAGTCTCTCCCTAATTAAACCTAAGCGATGAGCGCGCTGCTCTTCACTTTCGCTAGAAAGTCGCTCGCGGATTAATCTAAGGCGATGTTCGTGCTGCTCTTCGCCTACTTGCGATAACCTATTATTAATGTAGCTTCTCATACTCGAAAGTCTTTCCTCGCGCTGATATAAACTCTCCTGTGAACGTGTTAACCTATTTCTCTTTTTATTTGCTTCCAACCTTTTTATATTCTCATTATTAGATTCTTCTAAATACCGTTTTCTCATTCGAACAGCATTTTTTGCAGGCCTACCCATGTCGGTATAAAAGATAAGAACCCCTGGCTTGAGGTACTTGTCAGACGGACAAACACTACTTCAAAACTTTTTCCCTATTTTAAAACTGACTAATAAAATTGACTAAAAACGAAATAATATACGACAAACTGCCTTTTATTTAAAACAGAACTTGACTAAAAAAACGAAACGCCTAACGAAATTATTCGCCTACTCAACCAACAAACTAACATATATATATATATATATATATATACTTTTAAATCTCGTTGGATATCGCGACGCCCCCGTCAGGGGGCGTGGCGAGCGGGGTCAGGGCTTCGCCCCTCGCCCGCGGAGGCTATACAGTGGCCCGCAACTGCGGGCCCTTCACTATGTTTGCCTAAAGCGGCTGGTGGAATTGCACGCGTTTTACCGCGTGCGTGTGACTGGTTGCATTGTGTTTTTCTGTAGGCGCGTCACGACGCTAAATCCTATAGCGCCGCTTTCTTCACGACATCTAGGCGGTCTGTCACCGCCAGGTGAGACTCCCGGTTACCCGGGAGAGGCCCAGCGAGGACGACCAGCGACTAAGATGCCGACTCGACGCTCCTACAGGACGGAATGTAGCCACCCCTCGCCCTGCTTACAGATCTAGCCGTTTACAGATTGAGGGATGAACTGTCGTGTGTGTGTGAGCGGCTAGTGTTGTAGTATAGCACCGCTCAGTGTCAACGCGCATCGCAGCCCGCGTTGCGCCTGCGCGTGTGTGTGTTTAGGCGTCTGTAGAGTAATGGATGTCTGTGTTAGTTGCGTGACATGCCTATATTAACCTAGAACACGCCACGCAACAGATGTGTGAGTACATCTGTAAAGTATTATTATTTCGAGTAGGCCGCGTGTAACCTGGGTGCGGCTTACTCGAGGCGTCAATCCGGTGCGATGGTGTCAGGGTCCGCTACCAGGTCGCGGGGCAAGGGTCTCGCGTCAGGGGGGCGCGCGTGCAAGGGTGCTATCTGCCTGACATGGGGCCAGGCAGAGGCGTCGGCACGCGCGAACATTCCCTTCGCGAGGCGCCGCACAAATTCATCCAGGCTCTCTATCCCGAGATCCCGGTGGAGTATATCGTTCCTCACATAGCGAGGAGCAGCGACAATAGTCCGCAACGCTAAGTTTTGTTGCGCGCGGAGTAGCTTGCGGCTCGACTCACTAGTGAGGACGAACCACGCTGGGGCGGCGTACGTCAAGATTGGGCGCACGTACAACTTGTACACGCCCAACTTGACGCGCGTCGGGATGCGGGATGAGAGCACAGGCTTAAGAAGGGTGCGGGCGACCCTACCCTGCGCGGCGACCTTGCGGACATGCGGCACCATCGTGAGTCGGCGGTCGATAGTCACACCCAGGTATTTAGCCTGGGGGGACCACGCGACGTCGGCTCCTTGTAGTTTCAGCGGTGGTGGGAGGGGCGCGGACCCGGTAATCAGCGCCTGCGTCTTACCCACGTTAACCGAAAGCCGCCACTTCGACAGCCACTCGGGGAGCGTATCGAGCGCGCGCTGCATCTTGACCGCCGCGTACTTCGCATTAAGCGATGTAGTAATGTACGCGGCGTCATCTGCATACAGCGCGAGCATAGCGTCGGAAGTGGTGGGGATGTCGTCGGTATAACGTGAGTAACACGTCGGCGACACGCAGCTGCCCTGCGGCACGCCCGCTAGTACCGGGCGGGCGCTAGAGAGCGCTCCTTCGACCACCACCCTGAATGTCCTGTTTGTTAGGAAGCTAGATACCACCTTTACGACGCGACGGGGCGCGTCCGAGTTGGACATCTTGTATATTAGGCCTTCGTGCCATACACGGTCGAAGGCCTTCTCCATGTCGAGGAATACTGCCACCGAATATTCCTTTTTGTTGAGTGCTGTTGTGAGGTGGTGCAGTACCCTCGACAACTGAAGCGTCGTACTATGTTCCGCCCTGAACCCAAACTGCTCTGGACGCGGCGCTATGTGTGGCTGTAGGTGTCGCAGCAGGAGTGCTTCGAACACCTTGGAGACCGTCGGCAACAAAGTGATGGGCCGATAGCTCTCCGGCTTCAGGATATTCTTTCCCGCCTTGGGCAGCATAATGACGCGCCCCTCCTTCCACGAGGCGGGAAAGGCCCCGGTGCGCAGTATCGCGGTAAACAGGCGCGCCAGTGCCGCTACTGCACGGAACGGCAAGTGGCGCAGCACTGTGTTTGTGATACCGTCCGCACCAGGGGCCTTTCTAGGCTTCGTCCTTAGGATGGCGCGTCTAACTGCGCCAGGCGAGAAGAAGATAGGTTCCTCATCGGGAGCTATCGGCGTTGCGAAGTAGTCTCCCAGGTGCTTCTCGACTGCTGCGACATGCTCATAGTCGCTGGTCAGGTTGGGCTGGAACTGACGCTCCAGGTGTTCGGCGAAGACCTCCGCCCGGTCCTCCGCTACGTACTTGAGCGCCCCGTCGCGATTCAGAAGCGGTCGCACCGGGGCTGGGGTGTTCGTCAGCTGGCGGCATAATTTGTGTATCGACGGCCAACTGTCAGTCGTCGCGCCGATACGGTCCTCCCAGCCCGCGGCGGTGTGTGCCTGTAATTCGGCCTTCACCTTCTCCGCAAGACGGTTTAGTTGCGTCTTCAGTGTCGGGCATCTGAGCTGTTGCCACTGCTTACGTAGGCGCCTCTTCACGGCGATCATCGATAGGATGTGTGCCGGCAGGGGCGGCAATAGCCCTCCGCCCTGCGGCAGTGTCGTTGTCGCCGCTTCTAAGGCGCTTTGAATGGAAGCAGTGACGTCACCCGCCGTCTGGTCCACGTCCGCGGAGGTAACGATAGGCCGAGTCGGCACGGTGGTATCTAGCTTCTCTTGGAACATAGTCCAATCCGTTAATCGGCGTGGCGCTAATGGCTTCAGTTGGGTCGGCATACCCGTAAGGACGACGAGTACAGGTTGGTGGTCAGATTGTAACTCGTCGTCTATCACTTGTTGTGTGATCTGGCAGCGTAGCCCTCGGTGGACTACAACGTCCAGTACGTCCGGCATGTACCGGGCTGCATCTGGGTAGTGGGTGGGCGTCTCCGGTCCGGACACCGTGTACCCGAAGGCTTCCGCGTCCGCGAAGAGCCGTCTCCCCCCGGTATTCGTATGAAGAGAGTTCCACGCCGGGTGCTTACAATTAAGGTCGCCGGCAAGGATGGTCGCGTTGTTATTTTTGTTGGTTACAAGCGCCCGCAACTCCACAAGGTTTAGATGGGTCGCAGGCGGCTTGTAACAGGCGTAGATGTTTAAGTCCTCGCCGGCGACGTGCAACTGCACACCCAGCGCGTAAAACGTATTATTGGGCGGCACGGGGAGCTCTTGATGGACGACCCTTCGCCTCACCAATACCGCCAGACCACGGTAGCGGGAACGCAGGGCGGTCGGCCCTGCGTCTTTTCGGTATATATGATACCCCGGGAACCTGACCCTATCCTCAGGTCCCAGGAACGTTTCACTGATTAGCGCCACGTCGATATCTTGATCCCGTAGGAGGTGGCGGAGTGGGGCGACCTTGTCCCTAAGGCCGCGGGCATTCCAGTGTATCATCCTTAACGGCCTAGCCATGATACAAAGTTAGCAAAGTGGCCAAGCCGTCCAGGATGACTGTCTCCACATCCTGGCCCTGCCTTATAGCTCTTATCAATTCCATAAGCAGCTGTATGGCGCAGGTCGTGAACTCCTGTTTTCTTAGCGACGACGTCCCTATCGCGCTAATGTTCGTGGTGTCAGCGCCACCACGCGTCGCTTTGGCGAACTTGTGCTGCTCGCTGATTGGTCGCTGCGCCTGGGTGTTTGTTTTAGCGACGGCGTGGGTGTCGTGCGGAATACGGGCGAACCTTTTTGGTTCCGCGTTTTGCCGCTGCGCCAAATTGGCGCTGACGGCAGGTTCGCCCTTTTTATCTTTATTAGACTTTACGTCTATAGGGACGTCGTGTACGAACTGCGTGATAGAGGCAGGGTCGGCCGTCGGGATCTCTTCCTGGGTCGCCGGGGGGGGGGGTTTCTTACCCCTATTTCTTTTCCCCCCGCGTCTCTTTTTCCTCCGCCCGGAGGAGGAAGCATGGGTGGTGGGCTCGTTTGCGGCCGCCATCAACGTCGTGCCTTCTGCCTCTACTTGTGTCTGTTGCGGCCTCTCTGAGGCCGCTTGTGACCGGCGTGTGTCTGTGATGGCGACAGTCCCCGCTCGCTTGTTCTGTATTTCCTTCAGAAATACAGGGCATTTAATGTTACTCGCGGGGTGCGGGCCACCGCAGTTCACGCAGGTGGCAGGCTCTTCCCGCGGGCGCGGGCAATCTCTTGCCGCGTGCTCGCCCCCGCAGCGCACACAAGCGAGCGGGCGGTGACACTGGTGTGAGCTGTGTCTGAACTTTTGACACCGGTAGCACTGTGCGGGCCCACGTTTCCCCCGCCACGCCTCTATCTTGACCCCGCGCATATATAAGAACACGCTCGTGTCGAAGATAGTGCGGACGTCCGGAGTTCTCTTTAAGATTGCGTGGAACACGCAACCGGGTCATCCCTGTGCGCCCTTAATGTGGCGCACATACTCCGGTTGGTATCCCAACATCCGGAGCTCCTCCTCAATCTCCTTGGGGTCTGTATCCGCCGGTAGGCCCCTGATGGCGATCTTGAGGTTCTTGTCTGCCGGGAGAGAGTATGCGAACCAGGACACACCGCTCTCCTTCTCCAGGCCGGTAAGGTACCGCTGGACCAGCCGATACTCCTCCTCGGTCTCCGGGGTGAATTTCACCCCGGTCCCATAGGGGCGAGCGTTCGGTGGCCGGCCCAGTTTCCCCGCCAGAACCCGGAAATGCGTGGCCCAGTTCGGCAGCCTCTCTACAATAAGCGGTGGGTAGCGCGGCTTTTTCCCCGGCTTTTGTTTAGTCGACTTTGAGGTCGACGCTACGCCGGGGGCGGCATCAGGGGGGGGGGGTGGTTGCTGTTGGGGGGGGGGAGGTCTGCGGACGCTCACCCCCGCTTCGGTCAAGTCCGGTGAGGTGGGAGGCTGAGTGTGGCGGACCGCGTCAGCGAAGGAAGGCGAGGCGGGCGTGCCCCGACCCCGCGGCGCGTTTTCACGCTGTGGCCGCGGCGGGTCAAGGCAATATCGCTTCGCTTCTTCGGTCGCGGTCTCGCCGGAGCTTCTCCTACGCCGCTGGGGTCTCGCATCGAGCCTGAACTCGTACTCAAACCCCAGCGACGGTGTCGGTGATGCCGGCGACATAAGCGCGGCGGCTGCTCTACCCGCGATGGGCCGCGTACCGGATCGCGGTGTCGTATCCGGGGACACGTCTCCGCGACCGGACCCGGCCGAGCCCACCGATGCTAGCGACATGCTCGACCCCGCGCGGGAGGAGCATGCCGACAGCATGGCGGGAGAGTCGCAGGCTGAGACTCTAGGGGGCGCCGGCGAAGAGGGCACCTTTGGTGTTGTTACGGCCTTTGTAGGCCGGTAGGATGGGCCCGCACTGGCTGGCCGCTCATGCTCAGCAGGCGCCGGCCCCGCCAGCGAGAGGCGGAGGCCGGGCACTGCCGCTCGCAGAGCTGGCACAGCGGCGGGCGCAGGCGGTGAGACGAACCGCGGCGGCGGGGCTGCGGTGCGGGTCGGTGGGGCGCGGGTACGCGTGGACGGCACTGGGGTACGCGTGGTGGCACTGTTACCGGGCGCAGGTGTGCGTACCGGCGGCGGCACAGCAGCACGCGCATGAGGTGCGCGACCGGGGTTTTGTGAGGTCACTGGCCCCGGGGCCTGAATAGGTACTGGCCGGAATTGCGGTGGACGAACGGAGACCGCGTGCGGCCGGCTCGACGACGGCGAGGGCGCAACGCGCGCAGGCGCCGATGTCGTCGGTGGGCCAGCAGCAACAGCGGTGTCCGTTTTCCCCGCTCCTCCGCTTACCTCTTCCTTTCTCTTCTTAGGTTTGGTGGCAACGGCGGTCCTGGATGGTCCGGCTGGCGGCGCACCGGACGACGCATCGCCTATGTTAGGCAACGACGTCGCCCGGTCCAACGTCGGACGGTCGTCCTGGGACCCGGCATCGCGGCCTAGCGATCCGCGCTTGCCGGGTTTAGGCATAGCTGGGCGTGGCCTCCGCGACCGCGTCGGCGATTACTCGCCGGGCAGCACGGGGCGTACTCCCCTGTGTCTGCACCAGTCCCGGTAGACCGGCACTCGTACACACACAAGGAACTACGGTTAAAAACTTTGCGGTCCGCGCGGGGATAGTTCGCACACGCGACGAGGCACTAGGATGCGTCCGTGAGCGACCACGGGCTAATCCTACTTTTAAATAACTCGCTCGGGAAGTCACTACACCCCCGTCAGGGGATGCGGACGGCGGGATCGGAGCGTAGCTCCTCGCCCGCGGAAGCCATACTGTGGCCCGCTACAGCGGACCCCTCACTATGTTTGCCTAGTGGCGGCAATGGAATTGGGCGCGTGTTATCGCGCCCGTTTGTGTAGTTGCATATGTAGCTTCGTAAGCGCGTCGCGACGCCTATAGTGGTGTCGCTTTCTTCACGGCACCTCGGCGGTCTGTCCCTACCAGGTGAGACCCCCAGTTACCTGGGGGAGGCCCAGCGAGGATAACCAGCATCGTGGGTGCCGACTCGGCGCGCCTACGGGCATATGTAGCCTCCTCTCGCCCTGCTCACAGAGCTAGCCGTTTGCAGATTGAGAGTGAGGCTGATATGAGTGTGTGAGCGGCTTGTGCTGTACAGTACCGCCGCTCAGTGTTAGCGTGTGCCGCAGGCGCACCCGCGCCGCGGCTGCACACTGATGTGAATGCATGTGGAGTATAGGTTGTCTGTGTTAGTTGCGCGGCGTGCCTATATTAACCTAGAACACGTCGCGCAACAGATGTGAGTGTACATCTGTAGAGTCATTTTATTACGAGTGATGCGCGTGTAACCGAGTGCGCCTCACCCGTGACGTCATGTAGGGCGTCGGTGTCGTCGTCCGGTTGGACGGAGAGAGGCGACCTTATCCCTAAGGCCGCGGTCATTCCAGCGTCTCTCACCTTGGCGCTCTATCCATGGTACAATGTTAGTAGCATGGATAGACCGTCAAGGACGGTCTCCACATCCTGACCCTGTCTGACGGCCCTTATCAGGTCCATCAGCAGCTGTATGGCACAGGCTGTGATCTCCTTCTTATTGGTATCCGCGCCGGTGCTGCCACGGTTCGCTTGTGCGGCGAACTCATGCGTTTCCGCATTCCGCCGCTGCGACTCAGTGGCGCTGACGCGCGAATCTTGGGCGAAGTTTAGTGCGGATACCACACTGCGCTTCGTAATCTGTGGGGCGCTAGCTCGCGGCTGCGTCGCTATGCTGTGTGGCACCGCAGCCCTCCGCTGCGCCGTACCGGCGCTTTTCGGAGGTCGCGTGCTTTTCACAACCTGTGCTTGTTTTGAGGCAGGCTCTGCCTCAGGGATATTCTCCTTGGTCGCCGGGGGTGGGGTGGGTTTCTTCCTCCCCTTCCCCCCGCGTCTTCTCTTTCTCCGTCCGGAGGAAGAGGCTTGGGCTTCCTTGGTGGTGGGCTCGTTGGCCGGCGCCATCAGCGTCGGTCCACAGGCCTCCAGCTGCACATCTTGTGGCCGGTTTGCGGCCACCTGTGTCCGGTTTCTAGCCGTGATGGCGACAGTCCCCGCTCTCTTGTTCCGGATTTCATCCTGGAACACGGGGCACTTGATATTGCTCGCGGGGTGCGGGCCACCGCAATTTGCGCATGTGGCCGGCTCCTCCCGCGGGCGTGGGCAGTCTCGTGCCGCGTGCTCCCCTCCGCACCGCACGCAAGCGAGCGGTCGGTGGCACTGGTGCGAGCTATGCCTAAAGCGCTGGCACCGGTGGCACTGAGCGGGCCCGCGTTTGCCGCGCCAAGCCTCGATCTTGACACCGCGCATATTCATAAATATCGCGGTGTCGAAGATGGTCCTGACATCGGGGGTTCTCTTTATTATGGCATGGAAGATACAGCCGGGTCGTCCTTGTGCGCCCTTAATGTGACGCACATACTCCGGCTGGTACCCCAATGTCATGAGCTCCTCCTTTATATCCTCGGGGGCTGTATCAGCTGGCAGCCCCCTTATGGCTACCTTCATGTTGCGGTCCGCTGGTGGCGAGTACGCGAACCAGGATACTCCACTATCCTTCTCAAGGCCAGTCAGGTAACGCTGTACCAGCCTGTACTCCTCTTCGCTGTCTGGGACGAAGCGAACTCCGCCCCCATACGGACGAGCGTGAGGAGGTCGGCCCAGCTTCGCACTGATGGCCCTGAAATGGGTGGCCCAGTCCGGCAGCTTCTCAACCACGAGCGGCGGGTACCTCGATTTTTTGAGAGGCTTCTTCCCGTTGCTGTTCCCGCCCCCCTGCTTCGCTTGCGACGACGCCAACGAGGCGCCGGAAGCGGCGGCAGGGGGTGAGGTAGGGTTGGGGGGGGGTATGTTTCTAGAACTTACCCCCGCTTGTGTATGTCCGTGTGACGGTGGCGGCGTGCGGCGCGCCGCGTCGGCAAAAGTGGGCGGCGAGGGGGTGCCCCGACCCCGCGGCTGTGGCCGCGGCGGGTCGAGGCAGTGCCTCTTCGCTGCCTCCGACGCGGTCTCGCCGGAGCTCCTCCTGCGTCGCTGGGGTCTGGCCTCGAGCTCAAACTCAAAATCAAAGTCCAGCGACTCAGAGGGCGACGTCGGCGAAAAGGCCGCAGCTACTGGTCCTCCCACGTTGGGCCGCGGACCGGATCGCGGGGTCGTGTCCGGAGACACGTCATCGCGACCGGACGCGGCCGACCCCGACCTAGCGGATGCGATCGACATGCTCGAGCCGGCTTGCGACGAGCACGTCGAGAGCGCCGCTGGCGAGTCGTAGGCGGATGCACGAGGGGGTGCCGGTGAAGCGGGCACCCTTGGCGTCACTTGTGCCGGCCGTCTATACGTACCGGCACTATCAGGCCGCTCCTGCTCAACCCTCGCCGGTCCCGCCAGCAAGCGGCGGGGACCGGGGGTGGCGGTGCGCGAAGCTGGCACAGCTTGCGGCGACTTCGCACTCTGCGCGGGCGCAGATGCGGGCGGCGACACGAACCGCGGCGGAGGGGCGGCGGTACGGGTAGGGGGGGTGCGTGTTCGCACGGTTGGCACGGGGGGGTGCGCGGGTGGCGCGGGATGCGCATGAGGGGCGGCGGCACGCGCGATGGGCGCGGCCGCGCGCGCGGGCGCAACGTGGCGCACCGGCGGCGCGGCGGCGCGTGCGTGCGGCGCTCGGCTTGATTTAGGCGCAGGCCCCGGCGCCGCGTATAGGCACCGCGTGCTGCCGGCTCGACGACGGCGCTGGCGCAACACGCGCAGGCGCCAATGTCGTCGGCGGGCTGGAGGCCGCAGCGGTGCTAGCCTCGGTGTAGGTAAGTGGTTTGCCACTTACCTGGGTCTTGACTGGTCCGGCCAGCGGCGCACCGGACGACGCGTCACCGATGTTCGGCATCGACGTCGCCCGGTCCAACACTGGACGGGCCGTTCCTTGGAGCCCGGCATCGCGGCCCACAGAACCGCGCTTGCCGGGCTTCGGCATCCCCCTTGGGCGTGGTCGGTCCGCGACCGCTCCGGTGATGACACACCGAGCGGCACAGCAGGGCTCCCCCCTGTGTCCACGCAGGGACCGTAAGTTCCCTGCGCGCACACAATGAGGAACGGAAAAGTTTTTGCGGTCCGCACGGAAAAACACTGAGCCCAGTCACCCGATCGTGACGTAGGTTGTTGACGACAGGAAACTTCCACTATTCGCCAACTAAATACGCACTCGCGGGAACTAGGTGCTCAGTGGCCGGCCACGAGCCAATCCAACTACTTTTAAATTAAATTTATGGATCAGCGTCATTCAAAGGCGGAAAATCTTGACACCGCGATTCAGAAAAAGACGTCTATTGCACAACGCCATCTATCGAGACATTGGTAAACTCAAACTCTCCGCTCTGCATAACGGCAGTATTTTTTAAATACTTTTTTATGCTGTTTAATACGATTAAAACTTAAAAATAATTAAGTATTTATCTAACATTTAATCCCCTTTATTTATAAACGTTGGTTTAAACGTCAAAAGAATATGGTTAAACAGTCGCTAATCATTAGGTACATAACTTTTAACAACGCTTAAACCTAATAATAATACCTCGATATAATGTAATGCCCGAGGTAAATAAGTATTTTAAAGAATAATCAAAACATTGGTAGGTGGTAGATTTTTGCCATAACAAAAAATGGTAACTAAAAAGCGAAAAATAAAAAACTTTTTTACAAAAAATTAAACCGACGAAAAAAAACTGAAAAGCAAAACTGAAAAGCACAAAATAAAAAATATGTCTTTTAATGTAAGTAAGTTCCTAAACTAATTTACGTAACAAACTTTGAGTCGGCGCCATTCAACACACATTCAACGAAGATCCATCTAACTGCCATTATGCGCTATAATTATGTAATTAATTAATATGTTTGTTTGTTTGGCGCCGACTCAAAGTTTGTAACGTAAATTAGTTTAGGAACTTACTTACATTAAAAGACATATTTTTTATTTTGTGCTTTTCAGTTTTGTTTTGACTTCCAAAAGGCTTTTGACCGCGTCGATAACGACATACTTTTAAGCAAATTAGCCATGGCGGGTTTCTCTCCAGCGTTGCTTAAATTCTTCGCAAATTATCTACACGAACGCCAGCAATATGTCACATATAAATATGCCAATTCTGAGTGCTACGCGGTCACTTCTGGCATTGGGCAGGGTACTAACCTCGGGCCCCTTGTTTTCCTAATAGTGATTAACGATTTACCCGCACAAGTTAAACACTCCACAGTCTTGATGTATGCCGACGATGTTAAAGTAGCTCTTCCCATTGGCAACTCCAGCGATGCAGCTGCATTACAACTCGATATAGATAGCATACACACTTGGAGTGCTGCTAATAACCTCAACCTCAATGTTGGTAAATGTGCGATTATGACCTTCTCAAAAGCCGCACACCCCATAAATTACACCTACACTTTGAACAACGAGCCCCTAAAGCGAGTTTCCACCATACGCGACTTGGGTACAAATTTTGATTCTCACCTCACGTTTAATCAACACATAATACAAATTGCGTCAGGCTAAAATTTTCAATAATCGACAGACCATCATCCTATTATACAACTCATACATCCGCAGTTTGCTAGAAACCAACAGTATTATCTGGAACCCTCACGAAATAAAATATACTTTGGTCCTTGAAAGGGTACAAAAGTCGTTTGTCCGCTACCTTTATTTTAAAATTTATGGCTATTACCCGTATATGTACCCAACACCATTCATACTGGGTATGGTGAATTACCAGAGCTTAGAAGTAAGGAGAAATATTGCAACCGTCAAATATTTCTTCCGTCTAGTCCGAGGTTCTCACTTCAATTCTTCTCTATTGCAATTCATTTCCTTTAACGTTCCGTCCCTTTACCTATTCGACATTCACTTCGCCCACGACAACGTCCCCTTTTTTCAATACCTCAAATCAGTTCTGCGACCCTTAAAACAAGTTCGTTGTATGTAGCACTAACGCATATAAACAACATTTTATTATATGACGAGTCCTTAGATGTTTTCGCTAGTACTGAGCTGAGATTCCTGACCATTGCTGACCTGACGATATCTGGAGTCGATAGCTGCACCTAGTACCATCTCATTGCATTAGATTAACCAAAGCTGTTATTTAATGTAATTTTTATACTAATTATAATTGAACACATAATAATTTCATCCTAATTCTATTTTATTTATTTTGTATAATTCTATTTAATTTAGTATAATTGCGATTACCTATTGTAATGTACTCTTGAGTTAATAAAACACACTTTGACCAGATCATACAGGTGAAGTAGTATATGCGTCTAGCGCACGTCCGCTCTCGCTCACGGTTAGCCACAGACTACCCGCGCGCCGCCCAGGCGCATACACTACATCCCTTCTTTATTTTATAAATAATTAAGTTACAATAACTTGAACAACAATATTAACAATGAAAGAACAGAATAGATTTAGTAATATATAAACTAGTGGATCAGGCATACAACATTATACGATTAACATCAACAAAGTTACAGACAGATAATCATTTTAATTGCATAAAGGTATATTGCAATAATTTAGTCCTCATTGTTCAATGACCCTGTGTCCTTATTATCATTGTCCACAACTTGCCAAGAATCGTTAATTTTCTTTAAATGTACTATATTCCGACGATACTCTTTACCTGTTTCGTCGTTCCGCACATGAATGTCACCATCGGTGACTCCCGTCACTGTGTGAGAGGTAGGGTTATAGTTAGGTGTCAATTTGTTATCCTTAGTTATATTTTTTAACATTACCTTTTCCCCTATTCCTAAACTAGAATCAGTAGCTCTTCTTTTTCTATCCCCATATTCTTTCCCTTTTTCTTTCATTAGCATATCCCTATCTCTCACATCGGAATCTATGAGTTTATGTTCTACATCTGGAGCGAAAGGAACTTTATCTCGGAAGCGTCTTTTAAAAAATAACTCAGATGGCGATGTACCTGTAACAGAGTGGGGTGTACTATTATACATCATTAAATAATTTAAAATATCCTCTTTCCAGTCCTTATTTTCAGCTTGGCTAATTTTAAGTCTCTTTAGTACATCTCGATTTTGTCTTTCGACTTCCCCATTCATTTGTGGCCAATAGGGAATAGTATTATTGACAACGATACCGCATTCTTTGCAGAAGTTGCGGAACACATCGCTCGTAAATTGATTCCCGTTGTCACATGTTATAGTTGCGGGATAACCTAGCCTTGAAAACATTTCTTTTAGGACTTTAATAGTGTCAAGTGCAGTGATACTTCTCATAACCTTAATTTCTTTATACCGGCTATAATAGTCAACAAGAATTAGTATGTAGTCTCGACTCGGAAGTGGCCCTAGAAAGTCAACGGCCACATCTACCCATGGCTCTTTAGGTAATGATCGCCTTTTCATCGGGTGTGGTGGATTAGGAGCCGATACAAGAGTGCATCCGCGACAACCTTTCACTACACGCTCAGCATCCCCATCGATCCTAGGCCACCACACCTTTGTCCTTAGGCGACCTTTCATCCCGACTATACCAGGGTGCCCTTCGTGAGCAGCTTCTAACACCCTCTGGCGTAGATCTTTTGGTATGACTATCCTAGTACCCCGCAGCAAAATATCTCCGCAAAAACAAAGCTCGCTTCTTATGATTTTGAAAAAATTTACGGATTCGTGCCAATCTTCACTGAAAATACCCCTTTTTACCTTTGAGACTTCGTCATCTTTTGATGATGATGCCTCTATTTCATTTAGGGACACAGCGACAGGTCGAGAATATGTCACAATTTGGTTTATATAATTTTCGCTATCAAATGGCTTCGTTGGAACTATTTGACATAGTCTAGAAATGGGGTCGGCAATATTTGACTTACCAGGACGGTAGATAACTTTGAATCTGTATGCTTGAAGCCTGAGTACCCACCGTTCAATTCTCGCGCAAGGTTTGGAATGTCGTCCGAAAATCGTTTCTAACGGTTTGTGATCGCTTATGAGCTCAAAGTCCTTGCCAAAAAGGTATATTTTAAAATGCTCAACAGCCCAAACTAATGCCAATGCTTCCTTTTCAGTTTGGCAATACCTTTTTTCACAATCAGTCAGAGCTTTGTGTCCATAAGCGATAACTCTAGGACCTTCCGTATCTATTTGGACAAGGACAGCACCCAGTCCCACCGGTGATGCGTCAGCAATAACCTGCGTTTGGTCGCTGGGATTGTAGTAACCAAGACATTTTATATTGGTTAAGCTAAGCTTTAGAGCTTCAAAAGCTTTATTTTGTTTGGAAGTCCAAAATTTGTCGACAGTTGCCGATTTCCCAAGCCCTAATCTCAACATCTGTCTAAGGGGGTCGGTAAGTGTTGCCAAATTTGGAATCCATTTCCCCACAAAATTGACTAAACCGAGAAAACTTTGTACTTCTTCAATCGTGTTTGGGCGTCTACTAGTTTTAATAGAGGTTAAGTATTTTGCAAGGGGTTTTATTCCATCTTCTGTAAGTTCGTGACCGAGAAATTCGATTTTGTTTGTTTTATATATACATTTCCTTCCGTTTAAAAGAACATCATTTTCTTTTAAAACCCTTTGCACCTTACTCAACCGCTCATCGTGTTCTTTCTCTGTTGCCCCATACACAATAATATCATCAATAAAATTGAATGTACCTTCACATCCCAACAACATTTTTTCAAGAATTTTTTGGAACATTTCCGGAGCACAAGATATACCAAACATTAATCTTTTATAACGGAATAGTCCCTTGCTAGTACTAAAAGTAGTTATGTATCTACAATCCTCATTAATTTCAAGCTGATGGAATGCTTGTTTAATATCGAGCCTAGAGAACCATTTAGCTTGTCGAAAATTTGGAAGCATCTGGTTCATCGTTGGAAGTGGGTGATTTTCCCTTATAATAGCTTCATTGGCTCTCCGCATGTCTATACAGATACGTACCTCATCATCTTCTTTTAGTACAGGTACCATGGGTGAAACCCACGGTGATGGCTCGTTCACTTCTTCTATGATGTCGGCTTCCTTGAGTTCGTTTAACTTCTTGGCAACCCTTTCTTCTAAAGGAATAGGCACCCTTCTATACGGTTGAACTACGGCCTTTATCGTTTTGTCGATTGGGATTTGGACAGTTACCCCTTTGAACTTGGGAAAGACTGCTGGAGTCTTGTTTTCAACTGTGTTAATGTGGAGGCCTATCTGGAGCACTCCCAATTCGATCGCGGTAGCTTTACCCAACAGATCGCGCGAACCATTTCTGATGACGTAGACAGTGGATTCTTTATTTCTTTCACCCACTGATATAATCGCGTTGAATGAGCCTATGACGTCTAAAGGCTTCTTGTTGCCATAAGGAACTAAAATTTTGTTTGGTTTCCGGATTTGGTTAGTGACATAAATCTTACTTTCTTTTAAAAACTGCCAGGTCTTATCTGTGATTACGTTGCATTTACTCCCGGAGTCTATCAACATGTCTAAGTCTACTCCGCCTATATTGCAATTAATTACGCTGTCTTCATCTAAATGGAAAATGTAGTCAATTTCAGATTTTTGGTTTCGCGTCGAGTCTAATCTTTGTTTTTTATTTGCTGGATCCGTGGTCTTATTATTTGTAAATCGTCTTTTCCGCCTAGTCCGGCAACATTCTCGGAAGTGACCAACAAAGTCGCATTTTAAACATCTTTTGTCTTTAGCTGGGCACTTAGCATCATTTGATTGGTGATTAACGCTACCACAAAGGCTACATCCGAGATCTTTATTTAGTTTAAGGTTTTTATTGAAGGGTTTCTTGGAATCAATTTTATTTATTTCAATTTTTTTGCTGTCAGTTTGGTTGTTGGAGTTACCGAACTGCTCAAGTTGTCTAGTAACAACTTCTAAGGCATTTGCCTTAGAAGTGATTTTATCTAATGTAATTGAATCTCCAATTTCTAAAATATTTTTCCTCAAATCAACAAGTCTACATTTTTCTGTGATTTGGTCTATCAAATGTTCATCTTTATTTGTGAAGTTACATTTTCCAGCCTGATTCCTTAACCTCAATAGAAACTTTTCGAATTTTTCACCTTCTTCCTGCTGCATGAGCCGGAAAAGGTATCTTTCATAAATATGGCTTTGCTTTGGGGAAAAATAATCGTTAAGTTTTCCCAGTGCAATTTTATACACATCTAAGTCTTTGCCATCATCATCTTTACCTTCCTCTGCATGGGCCCCGGGCAAATTGTAGTAAATCTCCTGTAGTGCTAATCCACCAACATGGAGAAGAGTAGCTCGCTTTTTATTAGGGGAATCAATATTAGCAGCTAAAAGATAAATTTCGAGGGCCCGTTTCCATTTCTCCCATCGGGTACCAACCGATGTCGTGTCACCCTCACAATCAAAGTGATCTAAAGTTGTCAACATTGAAGTTGCGTGAGCCATTTTTTGGGGCGACCTGTAACAGGATTTTGAGACTCGTATGCGTGGCCTTTTATCTTTTATAAAGATAACATTAACACTACTGCATAGCCTTAGGATACTTGTTAGTATTTGCGTGCCCATTAGAGCATTTCGGATTCAGCATGACCTTTGACGTAAGCGTAAGTATGACTAACTAAATATACTAAATAACTTTATTCAATAACGTTACTTTACTATTATTATGGAAATTGACTGATAATAACCTTTATCTATTAACAAATTAGGTTTACTAACTGGTTAGCAATAAATAGGTATGCTAGTAATTAAGCCATTATTGATGCTTACACTAACGTTTCCCGGTCTTTTCTCACATTTATTATTTAAGCATGGTCGTATGTGCGAATAGTGTTTGCGTGACCTTGATATTTTTGTGTCGAAATGCAAACAATTGATCATAGCAAAACCAGTTACCTGATTAAAATACTATCTACTGATTTTATTTTATATTTACAATAAGTGGGTATGTAGGTTATTTACAGAAGAAAAGTTAAGTATGTCCAAGTAACCAATTATGTCCATTTATGATAATAATTAGTTATTATTTTTATTTAAACTGAGTAGCGTGCAAATAACTCAATTATCTTGATATTTAAATGAAAGCACTTACTCAATAATAATAATTATCAACAATTTACCGTTTGCATTACAACACATTTAAAATAATTGCGTACTATTCAGGCATGGCCCTTTGTTTTGTTGTAAACAACATTAACTGCATGGCCTTTGTAACATTTACGCTTATCAGTTGTTTACCTCAATCGAAGCAGAACTTATTTTTTGTTACTTAATCATACGAAACTGAGGCAACAAAGCAGTCATTAGATGTAACCATCTACCTTGGTAACGATTTATTTACGTGTAGGTAGGTAGGTTCAGCTTGACTACGTTCTGTTTTCACTTTAGTATCCAAACTACTAACGATCCTTATCGAAATATAGTCGCTTAATTGATCGTAAACAACTTTCAAAGTGCATTATTTTTTAGCGTGCATTCTTCCCCCTTTTTTTTTTGGTAAATGTTTTCAGTACTTACTTTTATCCTCGTCGCCACTTGTAATGTACTCTTGAGTTAATAAAACACACTTTGACCAGATCATACAGGTGAAGTAGTATATGCGTCTAGCGCACGTCCGCTCTCGCTCACGGTTAGCCACAGACTACCCGCGCGCCGCCCAGGCGCATACACTACACCTATATTTAGTTTGTCTTATTTAATTTCATGATTTAATTTCCGAAATAATTTTGTATAATTCTATTTTATTAATCATAACTTGTATGTTTGGTGTCTGACTACTGTTAGTGCAAGTTGGAAATAAATAAATAAAAATATATTGTATCTTAATAATAAATAATATTGTCCTTTAATTACTTTTGTGTGTGGGTAATTTAACAAACCAACTCGCAAATCTACTCAAATCTACCCACGTAAACATAACAAATGCGGAATCGTTGTCACAATACAATTAAATTACTCAGTATTACTACTTTTGTTTCACTGCGAGTAAGTTTGAGACCTCACGTTCGTGTAACGAATAGTTAACAAATCGTATTTAATAGGACTTATTGAGGTTATAGCTTAAGTGTTCATTTTCTTGACGAAAAGAAGATTGAAACTAAACCTCAATTTATCATTAAATAATTACGGTTATGTTAATATTACTAAATATTTAGTTACACTGTCTATTTATATTACAACTAAAACATCTATTATCCATTTACAATAAGATAGACATTTTAACAAAACATTTTACAGTCCGTTCAACCGATTTTGTCTTCTATTCCGTAGGCGTAAGGATGGTATTAAAAGAAAAAACGTGATTATAATACCAACTGTTTACTGCAGCTGCCATTTGTCATGCCACGAACGCAATAGAAGTCAAAATCGGTTGAACGGACTGTAAAAAAGGTTTGTTTTAAATTTAATGTCTAATCTTATTGTGAATCGGGTATAGGCATTAATATTTTGTATAACCCCCATTATTTTCTATGCAGTCAAGTAGCCGTTTGCGCATGGATCCTACAATATTACCACATATTGCGGTTCCTCTTAAATTTTCCCACACCTCCACGCAAAGGATTCTTAGTTGCTGTGTAGACCTGTCATCCCGTGACTCCCACCTTTGCACCATCAAACCCCATAGATTTTCTATGGGGTTGAGGTCGGGTGATCGCGCTGGCCATGGGACAACAATTATCTCCTGAAACCACTCACGCACAGTGCTCGCCCGGTGAATAGGACAATTGTCCTGGACAAATGTGAATTGTGTCAACTCATCAGCTGGGTAAATGTTGCGCACAGTAGGTAGCATGACCTCGTCTAATACTTCTACATAAGTAGAACTGTTGGCGCGTGGAGGAATAAAAGCCAGTTCTCCTGGCCCTGCTGCACTCATCCATCCCCACATATTAATTGTAATTTGACCTGACTCTGTATTAGGGATTACGTTTTTATCACACCAGCGAGTGTTATCCTTGCGCCATAAATGAAGCCTACCCTTTTGACTTGATTTAAATGTTTTTTCATCTGAAAATATGGTAGTATTCCAGTCAAAATCTAAATAATCCCGTGCGAAACATAATCGTTCTTGTTTATGTTTTTCTGTCCAGAAGGGCTTTTTAGCTGGTCTTCTGTGATGCAAGCCTTCAGCATGGAGGGCACGGCGAACAGTTTGCAATGAGCTGTCGAATAATTCCGCAAAGTGTCTTGTCGGTGTGAAACCATTTTTCAACCAGAGGGTGAGAGCCTGGAGATCTGTCATACAGGTCCCGAACCCACTATAGACTCCAGCTCTCACAAAGGTTACAAATCTGATTTGACATAATATGACATGAACGTAAGTCTGTACCTTTTTGAGAGAAATAAATCATTATTTTATTTTATTTATTTATTTGTTTCATACTCGCCCACCATATGTCGTCGCTGCGCCTCGCTAATAAGCGACGGCCTTCCACTTCTCTGTCGACTAGCAAGGCTACCCTCTTCCTCATATCTTTTAATCCATAAACTTACAGTATTCCTCTAAAACAAAAAAAAAGTGATATTAGGCACCTATAACAAAATACTACACGACTTCATTTTTATATGATACTAGCTGCTGCCCGCGGCTTCGCCCGCGTGATTGTAGGAAATTACCCCATACATCCCCATGGGTTTTAAGTATAAATATTGAGTTTTGAGTTACTCGGACAGCACGTTAAAATTCTTCCATACAAACACTGACACCCCCCCAATCCCCCTTTAGGGGGTAATTTAGAAAAACAAAAACTACAAACTTTATAATTTATTTAGATAACTATTCGTGCGAAGTTTCATGTTTATTACCTCAAGGAATAAGATTTTTCATACAAACTTTCATCCCTTATTTTACCCCCTTAGGGGTTGAATTTCGAAAAATCCTGATACACGTTATTCTTAATTTTTGGGTTTAAGTATAAATATTGAGTTTCGAGTTAATCGGACAGCGCGTTAAAATTCTTCCATACAAACTTTGACACCCCCCAACCGTAGGATAGGATACTTTTCCGGGATAAAAAGTACCCAGTGTGGTGCCCAGGATATTAAAGTATAATTATACCAAGTTTCTTCGTAATCGAACCAGTAGTTTTTGCGTGATACCTGAACAAACAGACAGAAAGACAGACAGACAGACAGACAGACAGACAAAAAAAAATTTAATCACACTTTTGGGTTCGGTGTCGGTCTAGTAACACCCCCTACCATTTTTTTTTTTTATATTTTCAATGTACAGAATTTTCACTTTTACAGATTTATTATAAGTATAGAAGATATAGATATAGATAATTATATTTATTTAGTACTAGTATTTATTTAGTATAACAATACCTATAATATTAAAATATTAAAAATCTGCCTTTCTAATCCAGTAATAAACACTCATTATTTATCTTTTAGGCCTCATGATGGATTTAAAAATGTATAAAAAGAATTAATCCATGTCACCAAATAATCTTAGGTTTAAATTTAAAAAAATAGTTTTAATTTACAATTTTTGAAAAATACTTACATTCAGTCCGGTTTCATCAGATATTTGTGTTCTATTAAGACCACTTTTATGCAGCGCAATAATAGTCGCCCTCGCCTCAATATTAATATTTGCCTGCATTTTGAGAATAATTACAATACCGCTATCTATTAAACCACACGTCACTAACCAACAACTACAACCAAACGACTACGTTCATTCCGATCAAGATAAATATTCCTAAAACTCATGTCTACCTCATAGAAATCTAAATTCATTATTTAGTCTTATATGATCTACCCTTCTAACTTTAGTAAATGTGTGAACAAAGCGAACAAGATAAAGAATATCTCTCTCGTTACTTCCAATCGAGTAAAAACTTACAAAAAATCTATAGTACTGCGTGAGATTTGAACTCACGGCTCTCTACTTCACGCATTTATCTGCACGCGCTTAACCGCTAGGCCATCTTGACTCATAATACAGTGTTGTAATTATGAACTACAATGATGATGCTTGTGTGGTATGAATTATGAGTAGAAGGGAACGTTTTGTAGAGGTGCGAGTGAAAGTTGTATATGACTGAAAGAGAGAGGGATGGGAAAAAGGAATATGGCGACGGGTGCAAGGAACGACGAACGAGTACGGACGTGTTAGATAAGTGTTTATTTTAAGTTTTATTCGGATTGCTCCGAAAATATACAAGTTGTTACCGGAGTTAGGCAATCGCCTAATGCATGAACTGCTGACTATACATCGGATGGAGTAGTGCGTCATCGCGTAAAGTGCATAGTTGTAGATTTATCAATAAGCTAGCTATTAGAAATATTTTAATTGTAATTTAGTCTTGTAGAACAATCTGAAGAATAAACATTGTTTTTATAATAAATAAATATTTTTTAATTAAAATCTCGATCGCCGATATTTAACTGGCGCAGTCGGTAGGATCGCGACACTCAGCTTCGAATAGAACTCTTCGGGTTAGAGTGAACGGTATCAGTAGTTACTTTCGCGGTCAATCTTCGAATCTACGGTCGGCGATCATCCTGCGGGAATTCCGGAGAATTGGAAGACCTGCTGTTCTACAAGGCCCGGCTAGAAATGCAGAGGACATTGGGGTGAGTGCTAGTGGTATTCCCAGTTCCTATGCTATATTTCCTGTCGTATATGTTATATGTGGTTGTTTTCTGTAAGCTAAAATCGCTATAGATAAATAACTAAGTTAGGTATAGGCGCGTTGTCGGTGACCCAGATAGCAGTATACGATTCGTATTACAAGAGTTACATTTATAAATAACTTACGTACTTGTTTACTTATTAGCTACAATCGCAATTCGTAAAACTTAATTATAATAACTTCAAGCCACTATTAGGGTGAGCAGTAGTTCATACAGTAACGGTCATAAGTGGAGTAGCAATTTTTCAAAGCAATAGATTGACGCTTCGGTTTAACTTACGACCTTCTTATAATAAGTCATAGACACACACACACTCTCATTAGTTTAACAATTATAGTATTTCATAAATTCAACTCGTTACGCATATGTCATGATAGCTTAGTGGTTACCGTATTTGGGTTGACGCGTTCATGCGTAGAGAGTCGTGGGTTCAAATCTCACGCGCGGTGATAGTTTTTTAATGTTTTAAAAATCACTCGAATAATCACGCTACCTTGTTATGTTCGTCGTGTTCACTAAACTCGCCAAAACTTTATGATTATACCCACGAAAACCTAAATAAAGTTAAATGATAATTAAGGTAGACAAACGCAGTTAACTTACGACTCATTCACCGCGAATAAATAGAACGATGCTTGTTATTGTGGGTTAGTGACGTGTGTTCAATATATTAGCGGTGTCTAAAGTTCATTTTGAAATGCAAGCAAAGAATATAGAAATGAAAGCGAATATTATTGCGCTGCGTAAAAGCAGACTTAATATTTATCACAAATATCTGATAAAACCGGACTGAGTGTGAGTAATTTATGATTTAATTATTTTATCAAACATTTATCTAATTAAATTATAACTGCTGATCCTGGTAATTGTTTTTTGAAACTTTTTATTTTTACCTTATTAATATTATTTATTTATTGCATAATTTAAGTAAATGAAATTGTTTCTGATCTGATTTGGTTTTGTAGCTATAGCTAACTTTATAATAACTTACTTATTTATTTCAAAACATTTGTTAACTTTAATAATGCTCGTCTAGTTACAACCACTGATCTTTAAATGTCTCATCTGTGGATAAAGTCTAAATAGAAGAAGAAATATATAATTTCAAAGTAAATTTATTTACTTAGATTTTTGAACGATGAAAATAACATTTTAATTATTTATGTGAAATTTCTATTGACAATAATTACTTATTAAACTTTTTGTTTTAGAGATAAAAGAGACGCAGCGACAACACATGGTCAGTGAATACGGAACAAGTGGTTTCATACCAACAAGACGTTTGAAGAATTATTCAACACGTATTTACGAACCGTGCGCCGTGCAGTCCGCGCAGAAGGTTTGCATTACATGTTACCCACTGTGTGCAATGTTTACGTGCGTGAGTGGTTAAACACCCGGAGATAACAGTTATTTCACGGCCAGCACGATCTCCTGACCTCCACCCTATAGAACACCTATGGGGTTTGATGATACAGCGATGGGAAGCACGGAATGAGCGGTCTGATGAGCAGTTGAAGTTGCATTGTATAGAAACATGGGAAAATTTAAGGGGAACAGATACAGATAAATGCTTCAATATATGAATTAAAATCTAAAATAATAATAATTATATTATAAAATTTATATTATAATAATTATAATAAAATAATAATTATTATTATTATTATAATCACGAAATAACATCTAATATTTAAAAATGTAAAATATATGTATTTAATGAAATAAAGGAAATAATTATAATTATATTGTGTCATATCCGTAATAAGGATTATTTTGAGGTTTAGTTTCAATCTTCTTTTCGTAATGAAAATGAACACTTAAGCTATAACCTCAATAAGTCCTATTAAATACGATTTGTTAACTATTCGTTACACGAACGTGAGGTCTCAAACTTACTCGTAGTAAAATAAAAGTAGTAATACTGAGTAATTTATTTGTATTGTGACAACGATTACGCATTTGTTATATTTACGTGGGTAGATTTGCGTAGATTTGCGAGTTGGTTTGTTACATTACCCACACACAAAAGTAATTAAAGGACATTATTATTTATTATTAAGATACAATATATTATTAAGCCTGATTGTCAAGGTTCACGGTACTTTATCTCAATAAATTGTCGTTTATTGGAAAATAAACTGTTTTAATTCTAGAAATTTATTTATTTAAACTTCATAAAATGATAACGAATAAACATTTTGTAAACACTTATTAAACATTTTTATTCTTAACCCCTTATTTAAATAACAATTTATGTAATAATAAAATTAGTTATTAATTAATAATCTTGTTTATTAATTTATTGAATAATAAAAGAACAGATGAAGATGATTGTTTAAAAGAAAAATAAAAGTTTGATTTCGTGATTTGAACCCAGACCTATGTGTTTCACCATACACTTCGATACGCTACCAGCTATCGGAACTTGATACCAATATGTGAATTTTTAGCACTAGTATGAACCGACCAAGGTCACGAGTAATTACGTACTCTGCGAAAAAGTGACGGTATGCTTTTTGTTTCATTCGACGCCAGTGAGAGTTCTGAGGTGTATTCTGTGTTGATACATCACTTACACACACAGATATAGGTTCGGCCTGTCGCTCGTTCACAGCAATACAATCCTAAGCGTGATAATGCACTTATGACTGCTTACTGTACATAGTATAGTATAATAGGTTTTTCTGATAAAAAAAGGGATCTTTATTTTTTTTATTTTTATTATGGCGATGTCAAGTGTTGAGTTGAACACTTTTAAATTAATTTCCGAACTTATACCGAAATACGATGGTAATGCAAAAACACTGAACTATTTCATTAGGGAAGTAGAAAATATTCTTCTCTTACTGGACCAGCCAGTTAGGACTAATCCTGCTATCATATGTCTAATTAAAAGTAAATTAAGCGGTACGGCAGTTGCTGCGATAGCCTCGGAAGGGGTAGCTGATAGCTGGAGCCCAATTCTCGCGCATCTCGCATACGTTATTGTCGCTCGATTCGTGCTTTTCCCTCGTGAAAATCAAGTCGAGCTATTCTCACCATATCGATTCGAGCATGTCTCGCAGGAAATCCACGCGACATGCCTTAGTTTACAAGCGACTTGCAACGACCATGCAGTCGAAGCGTTCATGACGTCATGTCGACCGTCGAATCAACGTCAAACAGTTTTTGTGTCATTCATGATTGTGTCAATTTCGAAAGAAAATAATAAACATTTATCTTACGAAATGTGTTACGAGTGCTTATACATTTTAGAAGACGCTGCGATCGCCACAACAAGGAAAAAGCACAAGAAGAAAACTTCATGCCTCCCCAAAAGTAGTCAACTATTCACTGCTTGTACGGCATCAATTGATGACACCATCTATTCACATCTATGGATGAGACACACATCTGAGATATAGAATCTGCTTCTAAGGCATCCAAAACCAGTCAAAAGGACGAGGACGGCTTTACTCTGGTTGTGGGCAGGAAAAGCCGATCGCAGCGCAGCCACAACAAACACCGTCCAAAATCCTGAAAAAAAAAATCCGAGGATTTTAGAGCTGCAGCTGCAACATCCTCATGCATATTTCCCCCATAGTTGGACTCACAAACATAGAGAGAGAAGGAGCCAAGGTCTAATCAGTGCCGAACGAAGAGCGTTGCTGAAGTTGTCGTATTTTAAGTCCTACATCCTCGAGGTTTCCGCGCTGCAAAAGGCTGACGTCCTTAGCCCAGAATTTTTCCCGGACGGAGTTTTGTTGTGTAGATATTACAAGGAAGCCTGACCAAACCCAAGTGTAATGTGATAATAATTATGTCGTCGTGGTATATACCCAACTCTAGTCTGTGATTTATTTATGTAAAGGATCTTTTGTCACCCGAATTATGATCTACCTATTATTGTATTACAACAGGGCCATCAACATGATGCAGAATTTTAAAGCATTTCAAACAATAAAGATTTCAAATATGCTTTATTTTTTTTCAATATGAATCTTATAACTAACAAAAGTACTATGCTTATACAATACATTATAAGAGTCACTATCACTAGTTTACATGATTAGTCGGCGTCATGTCTGGCGCGCTGTTCAGTAGCTTAGGAATCGCCGGACCAATACACCTCTTGCCAAAGTCTTCATGAATTTCTACAGACGTTGTCCAGCACTTTGACCACAAACAATTTGAAATTTGTGTTGGGACGAGACTCCTACCGCTTAACCTCAGGGAGGAAATTTTATTTTCGCAAGGATTTACAATCTTTTCAGACTTAGTCGATTTGTGTAGCCGGAACACGTTAAAGCTGCGTCATTGGAACAGCAGGACGGTCCGGGTCACCACACTTCCTCTGTTTCACCATCTTGATAAGCCTTGATGTTATTGTCGTAGCTGATGACTACACACTATACACACAATAACTTAATTCACTTATAAATATAATTGGCAGTCAAATATCATTTTGTTTTTATTTAATTTCTGTAGATACCCAATGTAAACAAACAATAAAATTATGACTTTAATTTGACGTGACAAATGTCGTTGACATTCACCAATCAGCATCAGCCATGCATTCCGTTGTAGCAAATACTAAGGAGAACTTATTTGAATGTGAAATAATATTAAAATGGAGTTACGAAATTCATAATGCACTATTATTTGATAAATGTTTATGAAATACATATAAAATGTTACTCAAAACCTTATAGGTTATTAATTTACAAAAAATATACAAACAAAATAGGCTTATCGGTCAGTTTTAATATACTTTAAGAAGTACTTATATGGTTGCGTTTAAAAAGTAGCATCGTTATGTAGAATGGATTGCTTCACGTGACGTATAATGGCAACATTCTTTTCCTTCGACTCGTGGTTTACCAGCGACTTGTAGTGAGAATACAATAATCTGGATGTCACCATTTTATAAGCGACATAGGAACACGAGCGGCAAAAACGAATGCGACATGAACGAGTGTAAACGGGAGAATTGGCCTCCTGGCAAGCTGTTAAGTCCGCGTTAACGCGTAGGTTAGGTGAGCCGCGTAACGATATTCAACTCATGCAGGAATTAACACGTTTGCGTCGTCATAAAAACGAAGATGCTGAGGCATTTGGTAAACGGTTAAGAGAATTATTGGACACCCTCAACGTCGTAGGTGGCCATACCGATAAGTCGTACTACGAAAACATGGTCATAGATCAATATGTAAACCATCTAGATTTCCACGTATCAATTGGCGTACGAATTACAAAACCGACGACCCTTGAAGCGGATATAGTAACGGCTAGACAAGAGGAGGCGCGATTAGAGTTTAATAAATTTAATAACAGTTTTAATACAATGTCTTCACAAGAAAAAACCGAGAGATTCACTTAAACCTAACCCAACAACATCTCAAGTTTATCGACCACCTACGTTTGTTGGTAATGCACAGACTCGACATAACTGGGTCCCAGATAATAGACAGCAGAGGGTTTAAAATATGCACCCGTGGAAAAATGGGAACACTTCAAGTAATGCTAGGCCTAGTGGTTCAGGCACTTTTAGGAACTCAGGAAATTTTAGGTCTCAGCCGAACGTACCTCAACAACAGGTGAACCCACCACAGATGGTATCTGACGTCACTATGAGGTCAGTAGATAAACCGCAAAAGCCACAGTTTACTTCTGAAGGATTGTTTTATATGCACAATAGTAATGCGCAAAACTTTCCTGATAACTATGATCCCCATTACAACTGTGAGTATTATAGCGATAGTCTACAATATAGCGACTACGAGCCTAAACTACAGGTATTTGTAGAAGGTCCAAACCATCAGGATTTTCACCAGGACGAAGACCAAACGAGTCACTATTAGCAAACTCGGTTTATCTCAATCATCAAGGTAAGGACCATCTCCCTTACATAGTACTTCCAGAGTTTTGTGGTAAATTTCTATTAGACACTGGAGCCTCACGCTGTATGATATCTCCCGACGTAATAACAAACACTAACCTGGAACAATACTTAGAACGTGAACCTTTTCAAGTTAAAACTGCGCATGCGATTACACGTCACGATTACATTGCTCACTTACCTTTGCCACCACTGTTCAATTCAGATAGAGTTCACAAATTCTTATTATTTAACTTTGATCCGAAATATAAAGGCCTTATAGGTATGGACTTGTTAAAGGAATTAGGCTGCACTATAGACCTCAAAAACAAAGTGTTACGAACGCCTAATACTGAAATACCTATTTACATCGACTATCCTGTAAAAAGAATTAAAATTGAACCTATGTAAGACCACTAGTTAAATAAGTAATGTTATTGATTCACTGATTGTTGTTTTGTTACTCAAACTACGTTTTACCTAAATTATTGTTTTATTAAAAGTCTTGAATAAATTATACTATATTAGTAATAGTTATTACATTGTTTAAATTAAATTTATTTGACTTACTAAGGTAAAGCAGTACATAAATTATAACGTCCGTTAACAGATGGCGCTTGGTGCGCCGCGCCGTACTGCTTTACCATAGTACGTAGTTTTGTGTTGTAACGAGAATGTTAGCCAGTTATCGTCCAGCTACTTTCCTCTATGCGTCCAGCCTTTGAAGTGTAAAGTGCTCCAAGTGGAATTAACAAAATATATCTGATTATATTAGTTATACAGTGTTTCATTTGTAACAGTGAGTCCAACAAATCAGAAGCGGGATTGGTAAGTTTAATTTTTTTTTTACTTACTTTACTTCACCCATAGACTTTAAAGTGTTATTTATTTACTAGCTGTGCCCGCGACTTCGTTCGCGTGGTTGTCGAGAACAAAACAACGTCGTTTAGATAAGAGTATATATCACCTTTTTGATGATTTAGATAAGAGTCCTGACTTTGGTATAGTTGATTACGTTAATGCTTCTCTATACAGGGTGTTAGGGTAAACACCGTTGTCACTCAAACCACTGTTAGTTGACTTAAATTAAAAAATAAATGAATGAGTAAAAAAAATTAAATACGTTATTTTCATAAAAATATTTTAAAAGGTTTTTATCCGACACCGTCCGCAAATTCATGGATATACGCCCGCCCGAGTGACGTATTACGATCGCCGCCCGTCCTCAGTCCTACTACCTACCTACACTACACATGAATAAAATACACAATACACAAAACCTGTGATGCAACTTTCCCTTCATACTTTTCCTGGCTTAGGACAGGCAAAAATACCTACCTTGGGTGTTTCATGATTTCGACAACGGAAAATGGAAAAAAAAAGAAAGCAAACCACTTGGTAGGTATTTTTGGCGTATTTAAAAAGTTAATCACGATTTTATGTACAGTTCAATTAAAAATTACCGATTTACACTGATTGAATATTTACACTTACATTAATCTCAAAATCTGTTCAAAATGGGATCCATTTACGGCCACGCAAGCCTCCGCACGTTTTCGTAGATTGCTTCGCACTCGAGAAAGCACAACAGTGTCATTTCTAATGTCTCTAAACGCACTACGAATCCGACTTTTTAACTCCGACGTATTACTAAGCTCAGTGGCATACACCCGGCGCTTCATTTCCCCCCAAAGATAAAAGTCCAAAGGGGTTAGGTCTGGCGAGCGCGCTGGCCACGCCACTGGCCCTCCACGACCAATCCATTGCCCAGGAAACTCCTCATCCAGCATACCCCTGACTTGCAGCTGAAAATGTGCAGGGGCGCCGTCGTGTTGGAAATACAAATTTCTTAAGTACAGAAGAGGCACATTCATTAACATCCTGTCGAATACACGTCGTAAAATTACCATGTACGACTGTGCATTCAAATGGCCGTCAATAAAATAGGGCCCAAGAATTTTACCATTTAGTATTCCTGCCCACACGTTTACGGAAAAGCGATGCTGAAATTTATTCTCTCTTATTCGGTGTTCATTTACTTGGCTCCAGTAATGTTCATTATGTACATTGTAAATGCCCGCCCTCGTAAACATTGCTTCGTCCGTAAACAAAATCGAAACATTATCGAAGTTATCGATAAGCCACTGCGAAAATACCATCCGTGGCATGCGATCATTGTCATTTAATTCCTGGACCGGTTGAAAATGGTAAGGGTGTTGACGATCGATGTGAAGAAGTCTCCATATTCTCCAGTGGGAAACATTAAAAATGCACGCCGCCCTCCTGGTGCTTTCCTCTGGGTGCTCCGCGAAGAAATTCAAAATCCGTTCTTGCAGATCAACTGGCAGCTGCTGGTTGCCACGACCCTGAGCGTGGGGCGGCACGGTGAACTGGCCGTAGGTACGCATCCTTTGCGTAGCCGCCAACATAGTTTCGCGAGTTGGCACACGTTGTCCAGGGAACACTTCTGCGTACATCCTACGAGCCTCGTTCAGGTTATCACCCGCGACAGCGTAAAGCCGTACCATTTCGGTCCACTGTTCATTCGTGTAAGACATAACTACTAACATTTATTTACGCGCGAGATATGAGCCGCTACGGGCCGGCGCGACGCCGACGCGGGGTACGTGCGCGTGCGCTCGCTACCGAGACAGCCGACGACTGGGGATGGGGTGGGCCGGTGGGGCGCCGCACGGTCTCGCTCGCCGGTCGTCGGGAGTACTCGGGAGTGTCGGGACACGTGACGTGTTTCCCCGCGCTCGTCTCACGCAAGGTTGATAACCCTAAGCGCAGGGTGAAATACTTTTGTGAAAAATTGTGGATTTTCTTTAAAAAAAAAAAGTTGTAATTTTACATTGAATTTACGTTCTATAAATGAAACCAAACCACTGGTTTCAAGGATAACGGTGTTTACCCTAACACCCTGTATACTATGTTAGCGGTGGAATTACCCGGAGCATATACAAAAAGGTTGTTTGGGTTGCTAACACGTGATAGAGAAACATAGAGTTGGCCGTGTGAAAAACAATCAAAAGTAAGGTCTACACCCGCAACGGATAACGTCTGGCCTTGGGCTTTATTAATAGTCATAGCGTAACAGAGGCTTACAGGAAATTGCACACGTTTGAAAGTAAACAGAAAATTATTGGGGATAATGGGTATCCTGGGAATGAAAACAACATCACCGGAGCCGCAACCTGTTAAGATTTCGGCTTCGATGACATTTCGTTGGAGATTTGTTACTCTCAACCGAGTTCCATTGCATAGTTTCACAATTTTTCCATTTGAGCAGCACATTCCGTCTGTCTCTTTCCTCCATTTCAAAGCATGACAAAAATTACAAATTTCTCTCATGTCACCCACGGAAGTAAAGCCAGCATAATTAATTCTAGACGAATATGTGAACCCTGATTTTTCCCTATTGTCCCAAGGTAATAAAATATTTGCATCGTCATTTTCCATTGACTCATCAGCTCCGCTATTTGTTTCTTTATTCATATGGTATCGAGCTCGTTCTATTTCTAGGCGAGATTGACGTTGTTCTGCTGTTTCTGCTCGTCTTAGTTCATCTATTCTTTCCCTTTCAGATGCAAGATAACTTTCATTGTTTCTTTGTACACCTACATAGTTATGTCTAGCTATTTGTAATCGTTCTTCTCTTTGGGAGAGAGATTCAGACTCGCGCGAGAGAGCGTGTCGCTCTCGGTCAGATGACAGACGTGCTTGGCGTTCCTCGATACTCTCTTGAGAACGCAAAGTCGCGGTCCGAGTTCTTTGCGAACTTAAGCGCGACTCCCTTTCTGTGAAAGTCTCTGACTCGCGTGAGAGAGACTGGCGCTCCCGATCAGCAGACAGCCGAACTTCGCGTTCCTGGATACTCTCTTGAGAACGCAAAGTCGCGGTCCGAGTTCTTGGCGAACTTAAGCGCGACTCCCTTTCTGTGAATGTCTCTGACTCACGTGAGAGAGAGTGGCGCTCCCGATTAGCAGACAGCCGGACTTCGCGTTCCTGGATACTCTCTTGAGACCGCAAAGTCGCGGTCCGTGTTCTTTGTGAACTTAAACGTGACTCCCTTTCGGTGAACGTTTCCGATTCACGTGAAAGAGCGATGTGCTCTCGGTTAGCAGATAACCGTGCTTCACGATCTTCTTCCGATTCCTGAGACCTACAAAGTCTCATCCTTTTCGTATTCCGGCTACGCAGCGAAAGGTTAGTTTTTTTTCTTTGAGGCATTTTCAAGGAAAATTAAAGCAATAAACAAAACCAACAACACTTATGACTGAATAGCCTACAAACTTAAAGGAACGGTGCGTCGAACAGTCTAGTGTGACAACGTATCGTCTGTTCGTGGTCGTGACTCAACGAATTGGCAACACTAACTTACTGTATAACGATTGGCACTATTGGATTCAATCAAATTACGAAGTAAATAAAATACAATCTTTACTTCGTACTTCAAACCAATGACCAAAGTTGACCAACCAAAGGAAACCAATAATAAGATAAGCCAATACTTTTTTTACGACCAATTTAGAAAATCGATAAATAAACCAAGCAACCAAAGAACCTTTACGACACACGCAAGAAATTTTAAGACACCTAACGAAACCCAATTTGCCTAGAAATTTAGTAAACACGGTGGACGTCATTCTCGCGCGGAAAATCTTAACACCGCGATTCAGAAAATGACGTCATTTGCACAACGCCATCTATCGGATTTGGATTTCAACTATTCTTAAGATGTCGTTGCAAGTACTATACTGAATTGCGTAACGTAATATTTTACTTCTCTAACTCACTAAATTAATCATATCTTTTGATAGAGTGAACCGATTTCGATGAAACAAAAACTAAGTTAAACCTCAAGTTGCGTATAATTTTTGTATATAAACTTTGTCAGCATTGAATTCGTAGATTTTACGTGATGTGCGCACAAACAAACAGACAAACAGACAAAAATTTCAAAAATTATGGAAATGGGTTCTGTTACTTATCTTTTCACACGCTGGCTATTTTTTGTTTCAATTTCTTCAATGTACAAAAATGACTTTTCTACAGATTTATTATATGTATAGATATAGATTTGATAACGAAATCATTGAAATAAACAGTATTGAAATAATATGGGAACAGTGTAAGCATCCAAAACTATTTACTTTCTTTTGGTAAGAGTTATAGAGATTTGAGACTCTTAAAAATAATTAGCAAATTTATTTATTTTATTAGTTTTGTGTATTGCTGGCCCGTTTTATGGATGATAAGTGAAACTCTATACAGTTAAATTCCATTTTATTACAAAACGGAAGGGACAAAAACTATTTGACGTAGATGGGTTAACCATAACATATTATTATTGTTACAATATTTTGTCGCCAAGCTATTTTGTTTACAGGAAATGGAACGTAGTCCTATTCTTGGGTCTAGAGGACGGCAGCCAAATCGCACACGTTTGCGATCATGTAGCCAGTCCAGATGCCAGACGCTCAGTCCTACCGGAGAGCAGGGACGCAGTCCTGCTAGCCAACGGGTGCGCAGCCCTTTCAGGGAGCGGACACGCAGCCCTTCACGCAAACGGGCGCGTCACCAAAGCGGTGACCAGGCAAGCAGCTCGGTCAGCCATCGGGCTCGCAGCTCTACGAGCAAAAGGCCGTGCAGTCCGTATAGCAGTCGATGGGCTCGCAGCCCTTCTAGCCAGTGGGCGCGCAGTCCTTCCAGCCATCGTGAGCGCAGTTATTCAAGACAGCGAGAGCGGAACTCCAGCAGCCATCGGGTTCACGGCTCTGGCAGCCAGCGGGCGCCACACCCATCAAGCCGTCGGGAAGGCAGACAGCGGGCAAGCGGCTTGGTTGATCACCAAGCGAGCACCTCAGCACGTAAGGCGGTGCGCCATCCCTACAACCATGCGGAGAGGAGCAACTCCCGAGCGCGCAGTCCCAGCAACCAGAGAGCGTGCAGCAGCCCCATTAGGAGCCAAGCACGAAGTCTTGCTAGCGGACGGGAACGCACCAAGCATTGTGACGTGCTCCTACCAGAAGAAAGAGTCACACCAGGTACCGATTTGCATGCTATGGACAATAATGTTAGTGTAGCTCAGCTTGTACAAGCTTTACAAGTAATTAGTAATAACGCTGGTAATAACAAGTTGTCGTACCAAAATACAGTACCCGAATTTGACCCTGCTCGTAAAGAGCAAACGATAGATATGTGGATTCATAAGGTTAATGAATGTGCGCTGATTTACAACTGGACAGACCAACAGACGATACACTTTGCCTTGCCTAAACTAAAGGGGTTGGCCCAGAAATGGTACGAAGGTCTTACCACTGTAATGTTTTCTTGGTCAGAGTGGCAAGACAAATTAAAATTAGCCTTCCCTAGTAGTGAAAATTATGGACAATTGCTCTTTACAATGCTGAATAAGCGTGCGAAATTCAATGACTCGTTAGAAGAATATTATTACGATAAAGTAGTATTATTGAATCGTTGTGGTATCCAGAGTAAAAAGGCAGTAGACTGCATTATATTCGGTATCGAAGATCGTAGCGTTCATTTAGGGGCAGATGCGGCACGATTTGAAAGTCCAGACCAATTGCTGCCATACTTAAAAAGTGCCAAGAACCATGCCACATCACAAATCAATGCAGATAGAAAAAGAATCCGTTCTAATGATAACAATACCAAGTCTGATAAGAGTTCGACTAATAAAGAAACTAGGGAACGTTCGATCCAATGTTTTAATTGCTCACAATATGGCCATTATAGGTCACAATGTACGAAACCAGTCATAAAGTGTAATAAATGTTCACGTTTTGGCCACTTGCCTGATAATTGTACAGAGTCCACAAATAAAAAATCCAACGATAACAATTACAATTCCTCTAAGCCAGTCATGATGGTAGGTGGTACAGATTCAAGTGTCGCCAAATATCATAAATATGGCAATTCAATCAATGGCATCCCTAAAGATTGCTTTATAGATTTTGGTAGTTCAGCAACTCTCATTAAAGTCTCGGAAGTCAAAGACATTAATACCGAATGGAAAACAGATGTTAATCTACCATCGCTCAGAGGATTCGGGAATTCTGTAGTACAACCTTTGGGCAAGTGTCTTGTTGACATCCAGATTGACGATGCTAGGGCTCTTGTTGAACTCCTAGTTGTTCCTGATAAATTCTTGCAGCAACCATTGCTAGTTGGAAGGTCGTTTACTGAACTGAGAAAACAGAGGATTGAATTAATTTGTTCTAAGGACACTACGATAGACGGGTTATCTTTAGTAGAATTTAGAACCGATCCGTACCATACTGGCGATGTTTTTATAGAAGGAAGTAATAGGTTTAGACTGGGGCAAGAGCATTATCTCGTACAGGGTCTGTTCACGATTGCTGACGGCTTCGGTGCTGCGCTAATCAAAGGGTTGTCGTCTCATCCATTTGTTCTTAAAAGGGGTAGTACGATAGCGAGGTGTCTACGGGCTGATTTAGCGTCCGATAGTGAAAATGTTTGTGATATTCTTGATATTCATGCTTCTACGTCACGGCAGGCAATTTCTACACAAGATATAAACTCTGATATAAGTATGGATGGAAGGACTACTGAATCGTTAGTTCGGTTACTTAATGAATATCGAAACTGTTTTGCTTTTAATTTACAAGAACTAGGTAAAACTAATGTCATTGAAATGTCCATTAATCTTAAGGATGATCAACCAGTAATTTATCGACCGTATAGGTTAGCTGTTAGTGAAAGGCACAAGGTTCGTGAAATGGTTAAAGAATTAATAGACTGTGATATAGTGAGACCGTCAACGTCATCATACGCAAGTCCTATAGTAATCGTCAAAAAGAAAACTGGTGATGTTAGGTTGTGTGTCGACTACAGGGCCCTAAATCGAAAAACTTATAAAGAAAATTACCCGCTGCCAAGAATTGATGATCAGCTAGACGACCTTGCGGGTTACGATTATTACACTACTCTTGATTTAGCATCTGGCTACTACCAGATAGCTATTAAAGAAGGTGACCGTCACAAAACCTCATTCGTCACTCCTGAAGGTCAATTTGAGTTCAATCGGATGCCATTCGGTCTTGCCAACGCTCCATCTAACTTCATGCGAATGATTAATCTGGTTTTGGGTAATGCACGGGGTATAGCTTCAGCTTATAAGGATGACATTATAATCCCATCAAATACGGTTGAAGAAGGGCTGTTGAAATTGCAACAAATTCTTAAACTTTTACAAAACGCCGGTCTAACGTTGAAACTTAGTAAATGTTATTTCTTTTGTAAAACTGTCGATTACCTGGGCTTTGAACTAAGTAAGGACGGTATTAGACCGGGGTCTAGAAAGATAGAAGCAGTTCATGATTTCCCGGAACCCACTAATCAGCATAGTGTTCGGCAGTTCATTGGGTTATGTAGTTTCTTTAGACGGTTCGTCAAAGGTTTTTCCATGATCGCTAAACCACTAACAGGACTTCTCAAAAAAGACGTGAAATGGCTGTGGGATACTGAACAGACGAAAGTTTTTCATGCTCTAAAAACTGAGCTCTTACGTAAACCCACTCTAACATTATATCATCCTAATGCTATAACTGAGTTACACACAGATGCTTGCAAGATAGGAATTGCCGGCATTTTAATGCAAAGAAATAAAGATAACGTTCTTAAACCAGTCGCGTATTACAGTAGACAGACCACGGTTGATGAACAACACATGACTGCATACGAACTCGAAACCCTTGCTCTGGTCGCTTCTCTACAACGGTTTCGCGTATATTTAATAGGCATTGAGTTTAAAGTCTTTACGGATTGCAATTCGTTACGGGCCACGTTTTTGAAACGAGACCTAATTCCCAGGGTCGCGAGGTGGTGGATTTCGATGCAGGAATTCAACTTTCTATTGAGTACCGCCCTGGTAAGGCAATGGCTTACGTTGATGCTCTGAGTAGAAATCCATTGCCTAACGGTACCCCGGAATCCTATACAGATGAGGCCATTGACGTCATGGTGATAACCGATAAAGACTGGTTGAGCACAGTTCAGCAGGCAGACTCAGAAATACAGCGTAAAATATCTATACTCCAGAGCCCGGAGTCAGCTAACGTAGTAGATACTAGTAAAAACTTTGTTGTTAAAAACAACAAATTATATCGTCTGACTGAGGACGGGGAAAAATGGGTTGTGCCTAAAGGTGTCAGATGGCAGATCCTAAAGCAATGCCACGACGATATCGGTCATTTTGCTTTTGATAAAACCCTTGCCAAAGTTAAAGAATCTTACTGGTTCAGTAAGATGCGACGCATAGTCAAGAAATACGTTGATTCTTGTCTCGAATGCGCCTATACAAAAACTTCATCTAGTAAAAAACCTCCGTTACATCCGATCCCAAAAATAGATTCACCATTTGCCACGTTACACATTGACCATGTCGGTTCGTTTGTTAAAAGCACTAAGGGTAACACACACTTGTTGGTAATTATTGATGCCTACACAAAGTTTATCATTTTAAAACCGGTTAAAAGCACAAAGGCGTCTTTTGTTATTGATAAGTTAAGAGAGTACTTCAGTATTTTTGGAGTTTCCAAAAGAATTATTTCGGATTGGGGTTCATCGTTTACTAGTTCCAAATTCAAAGAATTTTTAAATAATTTGGGTGTCAAACACGTACTCAATGCGGTTGCTACACCAAGAGCAAATGGGCAAGTCGAGCGCTACAATCGCACTTTGCTTGCCTCACTCAGTGCCAAATGTGCAGGGCAAAATGAAAAGAAATGGGACTTTTATATTCCTGATGTGCAATGGGGTCTTATCAACACACACAATAAAGGCATTGGCCGAGCACCTTCAGAGGCTCTTTTTGGCACTTGTTTGATAGGTACGGCAGAAAGTAGAATAAAAACAGCTCTTGATGTTGACCATAATATTAGCAAAGAATCCCTTAACGAAAATCGGGAAAAAATGAATGATTTTATCACTAATTATCAAAACAAGCAAAAATCTCAGTATGATAAAAACACATCCACTCCAAAAACATATAAAATAGGTGATTTAGTTAGTATTGAAAGAGAAATCCCATCATCAGGAAAAAGTCGAAAATTAGTACCTAAATATCAGGGACCTTATAGAGTGACGAATGTTTTCGATAATGATAGGTATCAGGTCGAAGACACGCCAATCACGCGTAAGAGTGGTCGCAAATATAGTTCAGTTATTGTTGTTGATAAAATGAAACCGTGGTTAAGTTTCAATAGGTCGGAAGATGAATCCGCATCTAGTGGCGACGACTGCAAAAGTGTCGATTGTCAGTAGTAAACCGATATTGTATTGGGTACTGATGTGTGCACGTTATGATATTTATACAGTATGTATTTGGTACAGAAGGGTTACCAAATTTTGATTATAATTTTTGGCAGATATAGCCTTCATTAGTTACGTAATTATGGCAGAAGTGGCCTATTACTATAATTATAATGGCAGAAGTAGCCTCGGTATGGTATTCAGTGCAGAAGCGGCCTGTTACCAGATATCTTTGATTGTATAGTAGCCTCAGTCCGACTATCACATGTAGTATTCAGTGCAGAATAGCCCTGTTGCTACGGTTGACAAAGGCAGATAGCCTCGGTCCGATATGTGATAAAGTGGTGTTCAGCAGCAGACGCTAACTGTAACCACGGTTGACAGAAGCAGGTGAAAAATTCGTTGTTAAGTTAACACTTTTTACCCAAATTAATACTAACCTTAAACAGTAATATTAGCAAATATTGTTGATTATTAATGATGATGATTTAACCCTTAATTCGACACTGGGAAGTATACTGGACATCGACTTTGAAAAAATCTGCAGCATTTTTTTTTAACAATATTAGTTTTTTTATATATGGAATAACTTGGTTATGTCCTACATTATAACATAAAAAATAACTGTCAATGAGCGCGTGCGCTCGGCAGGTCAGTCGACGCCGCAACGTCAGGGAGGATGAAAGCGTCACGACCGCTCTCGGTAAGTCTCGATTTTCTTTTTTTTTTGTTCTAAAATAAATAATTATTTCTTTTCTGTATATTCCGTAACGTATTTTTATATGTACGTGTATACTAAAATCATAATATTACTTATAGATTTCTCGTTATTCTCTGCGAAACTTGTGTGTCCAGTATACTTCCCATTGCCGGATTCTCGAGGGTTTAGTATGGTTTTGTTATGTGCAGTATACTGGACATTGCCAATGAGACAGAAAACTAACAATTAGTATAATATTATGAACGAATATCTATATTATGTATGATAAATGTTATTTATGATACCTAATAATATTATTATATACAGGTCTTCAAAAAAACACGTGCCTCAAAATTATTAGCTTTAGTGCCACCAATTAACGCTCTATCGTACGTAGAAGGCCAGACCAGTTCAGATGAAGAACCAGATTTGCACCATGGCCAGGAAATTGATGATGTCTCATCAGATGCACCATCCATACCATCGTCATTGGAAAACCTGAATGTTTTGGACAGCAACAATGGCAGTGACGATTCTTCTAACGACGAAATACCCAACAGCGAGCCAGAAGTCGAAGAAGAACTACCAGTGCCTCTCGCACCAATTATGAGGGAAGTGTTGCCATCAACCAGCCCGGTAAACTATGATGTTATTCCGACTTTATCATCAATCCAGTCTGTTGTGGACATATCACCGGCTCCTAATATTGTCAATACCAGGTCAAAACGAAAAACCCGTCCATACCAACACTCGCATTAGACACGTCAAATCAAAAAAGCGTAAGACATCCAATTACAATTGGAAAAAAGGCAAGTTCCTGCACAAGGCTGAAATTATGGATTGTGAATTCGTTTTTGACATGCCTAACGACGACTCACCTATAGTTTATTTTCATAAATATTTTTCTGTGGATATAATCCAAGATATAGTCCATAACACAAACCTCTACGCAGTGCAAAGAACTGGACGGTCAATAAATGTTACCGAAGACGAATTTAATTATTTCCTGTCCATACTTCTACTTATGGGTGTTGTTAATTTGCCATCTTACGTGGATTATTGGGCCAAAGAACTGCGATACCCAGCAATAGCAGACATTATGCCTCTGAAAAAGTTTGAGTGCATACGCAGGAATATCCATTTCGTAGACAATTCCTGTCCCGATTTGGATCGATACTTCAAGGTGAGGCCGTTTGTAGAGAAGGTGAGGATGAACTGCCTAGCTACTGAAGAGGAGATGAGGAGATTGATCTCAAGACGTCATGTTATAATAATAAAGAAGATTTAGACTTTTTACGTTTTATACATTTTATAGAAGCCAAATAAGTAACAATAATGTCATTTTAAATTTTAAAATTGTACAACAATACATATTTTCATTATACAAATGCATTTTATTTTTCTTTATTTCATAATTGCATAAATAAAGTTTTTATAAAAATTCTCGAACGATTCCTTAATTCGGCCATGTCCAATATACTGGACATCGATATTTACAGTTACTCTATGGAGAACCTGGCAATGTCCTGTATACTGGACATGCATTTTCTCAAAATCGAGATATACTAGATTTTTTTAATTATTTTTCCCGGTTTTAGGAACATCTAACGATGACAAAAATATATAAAAAAAAAAAAAACAAGAGTTTTTTTCTCTTGCCAGATTAAGGGTTAATTGTAATTATTGCATAATGCAAAAAATTTCTCTATAAAATGGCGAGTTCTAACACGAGGACGTGTTGTCAGATGGCCGAATGTAAGACCACTAGTTAAATAAGTAATGTTATTGATTCACTGATTGTTGTTTTGTTACTCAAACTACGTTTTACCTAAATTATTGTTTTATTAAAAGTCTTGAATAAATGATACTATATTAGTAATAGTTATTACATTGTTTAAATTAAATTTATTTGACTTACTAAGGTAAAGCAGTACATAAATTATAACGTCCGTTAACAGATGGCGCTTGGTGCGCCGTACTGCTTTACCATAGTACGTAGTTTTGTGTTGTAACGAGAATGTTAGCCAGTTATCGTCCAGCCTTTGAAGTGTAAAGTGCTCCAAGTGGAATTAACAAAATATATCTGATTATATTAGTTATACAGTGTTTCATTTGTAACAGTGAGTCCAACACCTAACTGCGAAAAATTTACCACAATGAAAGCAAATTACATCGATGGCCATTACATTTGCGATGACTTCTACTGGACCAAAGAACTTAAGACGCCCGCCGCCATAGTAACAGTTAAAAATGGAACCTTTAAAACCTCCATAATTAATTTCACAGATAAACAACAGATAATTAGCAATGATTGCCCCTTACCCCTAGAGCCTTTAACACAACAGTTTTAAGACACTAATAAATTGAATACACTGGAAATTACGAATAACATAGACAAAAAACTTTGTGAAAATTAAAAAAAAATCCGGACTGATCACATGAATGAAGAGGAAAAGCGGGAAATTACTGAGATTTGCTATCAGTATAGGGATTTGTTCTATTCCGAGAAAATACCGTTATTCTTCACTCATACGGTAAAACATGAACTGAGACTTACTGATAATACTCCGATTTTTGTTAGAAGTTATAGGCAAGCCCCTCAACAACGAATAGAGATCCAAAAACAGGTTGATAATCTTTTAAAACAAGGGATTATAAGGGAAAGCATTTCGCTTTGGTCATGCCCCGTGCACATTGTCCCAAAGAAACCAGATGCCTCAGGAACAGTTAAATGGAGACTAGTAATAGACTATAGGCGACTAAACGACAGAATCATAGAGGACAAATACCCATTACCAAACATAAACGACATTCTTGACAGATTAGGGCGCGCCCAGTACTTTACAACCCTCGACTTAGCTAGTGGGTATCATCAATTTCAAAATGCACCCCAACGACATAGAGAAGACTGCATTCACGACTGAAAGAGGTCACTATGAATATCTGAGAATGCCATTTGGTCAAAAAAATGCTCCGAATACATTTCAGCGACTTATGGACCATATACTTAGAGGCATAGATAACGTTTTTACATATTTAGATGACGTCATAATAGCATCTACGTCACTACAAAATCATAACGAAAAGTTAAAGTTAGTGTTTGAACGATTTAAGTTACATAATCTCAAAGTTCAACTTGACAAGTCGGAGTTTCTACAAAAACATGTCAACTTTCTAGGACATGAATTGACTGATAAAGGCCTTAACCCTAACAAAGACAAAAATTAAAGCAGTCTTCAACTTCCCTGTACCAAAGACACAAAAAGATATAAAATCTTTTCTAGGTTTGGTAGGGTATTACAGAATAGTACATTATGATACAAGTGTGCGGTGTTGGTCATTACACTCGAGACGGTATTATCCGCGCGAGCCGCAGGCGAGCGCGATAAGGTAGTCGTTTCATACGACGTTTTTCAACACACTTGCGAGGAAATAAACAGACTTGTAAGAATGTATGCTACAATAACGTAATTATAAAGTTCAACTGACCATTGTTGCCATGTACTGATCATCCGGAGCTTCTTTTAAAAACTTTTCAACGTAGGTTGGCGTTACTTTAGATTTCTTATTCATAATATTATTTTAAATATGTATTAGTCTATGAAAATAACCACACAGCGAAACCGGGAACAAATATTTATGGAAAATGGCGCGACGGTTTTGTTTTTCCGCAGTTGTAAATAAAGGCACTGGCAAACCCGCTAAACAGCCTACACCTATTAAAAAATTAATAAATACAAAATAATATTTTGAAAGACTGAAAAATGCGTGTATTGGAATTTCAGCAGAAAAATACACCTTATATTACTATAAGTACAGTAATCAAATTGTAAATGGTTAAATAAAATATAATAAACTAGCGACCCGCCCCGGCTTCGCACGGGTGCAATGCTGATACTAAATATACCTACCTACTACAGAATGTCCTTATAAACAACGTTTACAGCTTTTTTGTCATTAGACAATACAAACATGTTTTCTTTAGAGGTTACTCTTGAAAGAGCGACATATAATTGACCATGAGAAAAACACTCAACGCTCAAATCTAAGCCCGCAACGTTGAAAGTTTGGCCCTGCGATTTATTAATGGTGATAAGGTAAATATCCGTGTGACTAGCGAGAATACTGGCAGATCTAATTTATAAATGAATAACATCAACTTGATAAGTTTTAACTGCAAAAATGTGAAGAGATCAGTGGAATGTGTGCGGCAGCTTTGTCGCTCGGGTGATGTTGTGGCGCTGCAGGAGACGTGGCTAATGCCGCACGACCTTGGGTTCCTAGCCGCGATAGATGTCGACTTCGCCTGCACGGGTACCTCTGCAGTGGATACCGCGGCTGGGGTCTTACGCGGTAGGCCCTACGGCGGAGTTGCCCTACTGTGGAGAAAGGTTGCGTTTCCGACGGTAACCGTAGTGAAGTGCAATAGTGTGCGTCTCGCCGCGATAAAAATCGAGCTCAGTGATCGTTCCATCTTGATATTTTCAGTGTATATGCCTACCGAATCCAATGAAAATTTAGTGGAATTCACAGAGTGTCTCAATGAAATGACAGCTATACTTGACAGTCACAATGTGGAGTCGGTGTTTATGTTAGGAGACTACAATGCGCACCCCGGTGAGTCATTTGCTACTGAACTTTTAACTTTTTGTGCGGAACAATCGTGGTCCTGTGTAGACTTGGAACTTATGCCGTCGGACAGTCATACGTTCGTTAGTGATGCGCACGGCTGTCGGCGCTGGCTCGACCACTGTCTTGTGACAAGTGCCGCGCGGCACTCCGTGTACGCGGCCTCTGTGTTATATAATACTTATTGGTCTGATCATTACCCGGTATCTATACGATGTAATTTTAATTTACTTAAGCCTAAGATTTGTATACCTACTGTTTGTATAAATAGAATAGTCTGGGGTGAGCGTGACTCGACTCAGATATCGAAATTTAAAAATGTATGTCACTCTGGACTTCGTGAAATTGATTTTCCTTCAGAATTAAGAAGCTGCTCAGATAATATGTGTTGTAACAAAGGTCATAAAATCCTGTTAGATAACATGTATGACGAGATTATTTGTATACTGTCGGAGGCCGCTATATGTAGTTATAATGTTACCGAAAAGCGTAGAGGTAAATACATTACCGGGTGGAATAGGCACGTCCGCGGCGCTCATGGGACGGCTCGGCTATGTTTTCAGGCTTGGTTGTATGGGGGTAAGCCCGGAGCTGGCCGTCTTTATAATGATATGTGTGAAACTAGGCGCGCTTTTAAATCGAAATTAAAGTGGTGTCAGAATAATCAACAACAGATTCAAATGGATATTATTGCTGAACTTCACTCAAACAAGAAATTCGGTCAGTTCTGGAAAAACACCAATAAAATTAATCATAAGCCGGGCCTCCCCGTCAGCGTGGCGGGAGTGCACGAGCCTAGTGAGATCGCCACTATGTTCTCCCACCATTTCAGGGTGGAGTCGCTTCTGGGGCCAGCGCGGCAAGTGCCCGATGCTGAGGAAGGTAGTGAGCGTAGTGTTCAGTTCACTACGAAGGAAGTCCGTGCGGTGATCGAGGGCATGTTGGGGGGTAAATCCCCGGGTCACGACAGCCTTAGCATCGAGCACCTGCAGCACGCAGGTGTTCACCTACCCAGAGTGCTCGCTATGTTTTTTACCCTGTGTTTAGGCCACTCCCATATGCCCGATAATCTAATGCGTACTATAGTTGTACCAATTATCAAAAATAAAACTGGTGATACGTCAGAGGTAAGCAACTATAGACCGATCTCTCTAGCCACAGTGGTCGCCAAAGTGCTGGACAGTCTGCTTGGTCAGCACCTGGATAAACACGTCTCGCTAAACGACGCGCAGGTCGGTTTCAGACCCGTGCTTTTCACCGAGAGTGCGATCCTGTGCCTCAAGCAGACTGTACAGTATTACACGAGTAGAAAGACCCCTGTCTATGCATGCTACCTCGATTTATCAAAAGCGTTCGATCTTGTATCGTACGATATTCTATGGGGTAAATTAAGGGATGAAACTTGTCTACCTAGGGAAGTTGTGCTATTATTTATGTATTGGTATAATAATCAAAAGAATTGTGTAAGATGGGCAGGCTCTCTATCGGGGGAGTATAGGCTGGAATGCGGGGTGAGACAGGGGGGGCTGACCTCTCCTACGCTTTTCAGCCTGTACGTCAACCGACTGATCGATGAGCTTAGCAGCACCAGGATAGGGTGTCATGTAGATGGAGTTTGCGTGAATAACATCAGCTACGCAGACGATATGGTGCTGCTGAGCCCGTCGATTGGTGCCTTAAGAAAGCTCCTGAAAATTTGTGAGTCCTACGCGGTGGCTCATGGGCTCAAATACAACGCGAAAAAGAGTGAAATTATGCCAGAAATAGGCCAGACAACAAGCGATACACATTCGTTCCGAATTTCACTCTAAGTGGTACAGCTCTAAACAAAGTCGAGCAATTTAAGTATTTGGGCCACTGGGTCACCGAGGATCTTAAGGACAGTGTGGATATAGAAAGGGAGCGCAGAGCGCTGTCTGTCCGATGCAACATGCTGGCCCGCAGGTTTTCACGGTGCACGAGGACTGTCAAGGTTGCGCTTTTTAAAGCGTACTGTCAGTCTTTTTACACCTGCAGCCTGTGGGTTAACTATACACAGCGGACATACAGTGATCTGCGCGTTCAATACAATAACGCGTTCCGGGTGCTGGTGGGGCTGCCGCGCTACTGTAGCGCCTCCGCGATGTTCGCGGCGGCTGAGACAGACGGCTTTGCGGCCATCATGCGCAAACGGTGCGCATCTATCATGCGGCGCACGCGCGACAGTCCCAACACCATCCTGCGCGCGCTGGTGGACCGGTGGGACTCTCCGATGCTGGCTCGCTGGATACGGCTTCACGCAGTCGTTTAGTGATTTGCCACCATCATCGGGAAGTCCACCCGGACCTGCCCTTAGTGTTATTATTTTATTACTAACATTAGTTTTTAAGCTCAAAAATTTTACTAACAAATATGGATGTAATCTTAGGATGAATCTGAAATAAATTGTTTATTATTATTATTATTATTATTATTGCAAAAGATGTCTTTACCGGAAATTGTAGGCGTTTAAATTGGAACGGTAAATCTGATGGTATCAGAGGAATTCAGGGAATTAATACGTCTTCTCCGGTACCACATCCGGTGAGTATTGTGCACTCTATTATGAACGTTTTTAATGATTTTACCAGCAAACGCGTGCCATTGCAAAGTTTAGGTGGATTCAGGTTTCTTATAAAATAACAGGACAACCTACTTTCAACACCATTTTATGAGGAGGGAGTCCAGACGGGTTCAAAGAATTAAGAAATTCTGTAGGAAAATGAACAGCTTCTTCCAAATCGAGAACAGTATCAACCGAGTAGTATATTTGCGTCGGCGCATCAATCTTTGAAAGAATCAAGTGATTTACCTTATCTACTTGTTCGTTAGTTGGTGACAGAATTGCTCTTTCTTTAAACCAAGATAGAGTCTTACAACTTAAGTTATCAATGTCAGGATAGACATTGTTGATCAACTCTTGGATGCTGTCTATCAAAACACAAAGGTTTTCTAGGTTAATCCTTCCATCGCTTTGTGTTAACTCTCCATTGCCAACTTTTAGCAACATCTCTGAAAAAAGCCTGTTCTCACGTGAAGACAATGAAACCCTCATGTTAGTTTTAAGCTCTAACTTATTGACGTGTGGCCAAAGGTTGGATCTTTTTAGGGAAGCATTTATCTCGTCAGCACGTGTTCCTCGAGTCACAACTGGTAGGATTTGACGAAAATCTCCTGAGAACAGAATTGTGCATCCACCCATAGGTGAATTTTTGCTGCGCAAATCGCGCATTGTCCTATCCAGTGCTTCCACAGACGTCTTGTTTGACATGGTGGCTTCATCCCAGACTATTAATGAGCAGTCACGCATCAATTTTCCTGTATTACTCTGTTTAGAAATACTACAGATGCTGTTATTATCATCGGTGGCGATTTTCAGCGGGAGCTTGAATGTAGAGTGTGCAGTTCGGCCTCCTTCTAAAAGTGTAGCGGCAATGCCGGATGACGCGACAGCTAATGCAATTTTTCCGGTAGATCTGACTTTTGTTAAAAGCAAATTGATTAAAAATGTTTTTCCTGTACAGTAACGGTCATAAGTGGAGTAGCAATTTCTTAAAGCAATAGATTGACGCTTCGGTTTAACTTACGACCTTCTTATAATAAGTCATAGACACACACACACTCATTAGTTTAACAATTATAGTATTTCATCAATTCGACTCATAACGCATATGTCATGATAGCTTAGTGGTTACCGTATTTGGTTTGACTCGTTCGTTTGCGTAGAGAGTCGTGGGTTCAAATCTCACCCGCGGTGATAGTTTTTTAATGTTTTAAAAATCATTCGAATAATCACGCTATTGACTATATCCTTGTTATGATAGTCGTGTTCACTAAACTCGCAAAACTTTATGATTATACCCACGGAAACCTAAATAAGTTAAATGATAATTAAGGTAGACAGACGCAGTTAACTTACGACTCATTCACCGCGAATAAATAGAACGATGTTTGTTATTGTGGGTTAGTGACGTGTGTTCAATATATTAGCGGTGTCTAAAGTTCATTTTGAAATGCAAGCAAAGAATATAGAAATGAAAGCGAATATTATTGCGCTGCGTAAAAGCGGACTTAATATTTATCACAAATATCTGATAAAACCGGACTGAGTGTGAGTAATATGATTTAATTATTTTATCAAACATTTATCTAATTAAATTATAACTGCTGATCCTGGTAATTGTTTTTTGAAACGTTTTATTTTTACCTTATTAATATTATTTATTTATTGCATAATTTAAGTAAATGAAATTGTTTCTGATCTGATTTGGTTTTGTAGCTATAGCTAACTTTATAATAAGTTACTTATTAATTTCAAAACATTTGTTAACTTTAATAATGCTCGACTAGTTACAACCACTGATCTTTAAATGTCTCATCTGTGGATAAAGTCTAAATAGAAGAAGAAATATATAATTTCAAAGTAAATTTATTTACTTAGATCTTTGAACGATGAAAATAACATTTTAATTATTTATGTGAAATAATTACTTATAAAACTTTTTGTTTTAGATATAAAAGAGACGCAGCGACAACACATGGTCAGCGAATACGGAACAAGTGGTTTCATACCAACAAGAAGTTTGAAGAATTATTCAACACGTCTTTACGAACCGTGCGCCGTGCAGTCCGCGCAGAAGGTTTGCATTACATGTTACCCACTGTGTGCAATGTTTACGTGCTTGAGTGGTTAAACACCCGGAGATAACAGTTATTTCACGGCCAGCACGATCTCCTGACCTCCACCCTATAGAAAACCTATGGGGTTTGATGATACAGCGATGGGAAGCACGGAATGATGAGCAGTTGAAGTTGCATTGTATTGAAATATGGGAAAATTTAAGGGGAACGGATAAATGTTTCAAACATATGAATTAAAATCTAAAATAATTATAATTATATTATAAAACTAGCTGCTGCCCGCGGCTTCGCCCGCGTGAGTTTCGGAAATTACCCCATACATCCCCATGGGTTTTAAGTATAAATATTGAGTTTCGAGTTAATCGGCCAGCGCGTTAAAATTATTCCATACAAACACTGACACCCCCCAACCCCCCTTTAGGGGGTAATTTAGAAAAACAAAAAACTACAAACTTTATAATTTATTTACATAACTATTCGTGCGAAGTTTCATGTTTATTACCTCAAGGAATAAGATTTTTCATACAAACTTTCATCCCTTATTTTACAACCTTAGGGGTTGAATTTCGAAAAATCCTGATACACGTTATTCTTAATTTTTGGGTTTTAGTATAAATATTGAGTTTCGAGTTAATCGGACAGCGCGATAAAATTCTTCCATACAAACTTTGACACCCCCCAACCCCCCTTTAGGGGGTAATTTAGGAAAACAACAAATAACAAACTTTTTCATTTATTTTGATAATTATTCGTGCGGAGTTTCACCTTTATTACCTCAAGGAATAAGATTTTTCATACAAACTTTCATCCCCTATTTTACCACCTTAGGGGTTGAATTTCGAAAAATGCTTCCTTATTCCTTGCCTACATTATAAAGGGAACCTCTGTGCAAAATTTCAGCTTTCTAGGTCCAAGGGTTTGGGCTGGGCGTTGATGAGTCAGTCAGTCAGGACTTGTCTTTTTATTAATAGGTATATATATAGATAGTAGGATAGGATACTTTTCCGGGATAAAAAGTACCCAGTGTGGTGCCCAGGATATTAAAGAATAATTATACCAAGTTTCATCGTAATCGAACCGGTAGTTTTTGCGTGATGCCTGAACAAACAGACAGACAGACAGACAGACAGATAGACAGACAGACAGACAGACAAAAAAATTTTTAATCAAATTTTTGGGTTCGGTGTCGGTCTAGTAACACCCCCTGCCATTTATTTTTTTGATATTTTCAATGTACAGAATTTTCACTTCTACAGATTTATTATAAGTATAGATTTATATTATAATAATTATGTTATAACATTTATATTATAATAATTGTGTAATTGTATTTTTATAATAAAATAATTATTATTATTATAATTATATTGTGTCATATCCGTAATAAGGATTATTTTGAGGTTTAGTTTCAATCTTCTTTTCGTAATGAAAATGAACACTTAAGCTATAACCTCAATAAGTCCTATTAAATACGATTTGTTAACTATTCGTTACACGAACGTGAGGTCTCAAACTTACTCGTAGTAAAATAAAAGTAGTAATACTGAGTAATTTATTTGTATTGTGACAACGATTCCGCATTTGTTATATTTACGTGGGTAGATTTGCGTAGATTTGCGAGTTGGTTTGTTACATTACCCACACACAAAAGTAATTAAAGGACATTATTATTTATTATTAAGATACAATATATTAAGCCTGATTGTCAAGGTTCATGGTACTTTATCTCAATAAATTGTTATTTATGGGAAAATAAACTGTTTTAATTCTAGAAGTTTATTTATGTAAACTTCATAAAATGATAACGAATAAACATTTTGTAATCACTTATTAAACATTTTTATTCTTAACCCCTTATTTAAGTAACAATATAAGTAATAATAAAATTAGCAATTAATTAATAATCTTGTTTATTAATGTATTAAATAATAAAAAAACAGATGAAGATGATTGTTTAAAAGAAAAATAAAAGTTTCGTTTCGTGATTTGAACCCAGACCTATGTGTTGCACCATACACTTCAATACGCTACCAGCTATCGGAACTTGATACCAATATGTGAATTTTTAGCACTACTATGAACCGACCAAGGTCACGAGTAATTACGTACTCTGCGAAAAAGTGACGGTATGCTTTTTGTTTCATTCGACGCCAGTGTGAGAGTTCTGAGGTGTATTCTGTTCTCGGCCTGTCGCTCGTTCACAGCAATACAATCCTAAGCGTGATAATGCACTTATGACCTGCCCCATGCATTGCTTATGCTTATGCTGCTCCTTACCTCCTGGGGCGTCAAGAAAAAATATTTTTCCTTCATTGTTATCAATTGATGATAAATACTGAATACTTTTTTCTGATCGAAGTTCAATCGTGGCTCATCTTGAACTATATTTTGTAAAAGTCTCGATAGATCGTATGATGTTTCTCTTGTGTATTCTGCACTATTCGTTAAATCTGAGTTAGTAGTATTATTAGCTGGCATTGGCAGTCCAAAATCCTTGATCGATTTACTCGATAGCAATTGCACTAATTTGTTCAATTCAAATAATTCTTCGTCAAATATGTTTTGATCATATTGTACATCATCTGAAACTAACTCTCGCCGTCGCCGAATCAGAATATCACTGGCCATATTTTCTCGAAATTTATTCCATAAACTAATAGAATCAGTTACTTGACAAAACGCTACTATGATGGCAAACAAATATCTTAATGATGTAGCTGAACTGCAAATAGCTGCTTCTGATAATGTGTTTTCCCAGTGAGAATCGTCTTCCAAGAGCCCCATAGCTTTGCATGCTGTTTGATAAGTATTGTAAATAACACCTTGTACAGTTCTCAGGTGTGCAAAGGATGTCGGGCCTTTTACAACATGCAGTAACATTCTCAGATGAAAGCATTCGCTGTTGTTGGGATGAATCACGTAGACTCTGCCAAGAGCATCCGTTTTTTTTACTCCGGGGAAACCATCAACCGCAGTACCTTGCTTTCGCCGTTGAAAGGTTTTAGAACTCTGGTTCCATGTATAGTAACTTGGAACTCTGTCATATGTCAGTGTTTTCGCGAAATCATCTTGAGCGCATAACTTAAAGAATGCGGTTAATGTTGTGTCGCGCGGGTTATTGACAGCTTCTTGTATATTGTTCTCAGTGAAATATACTCTTTGTCCATTTTCTAAATGAACTGCAAGGTGGACAATAGTGGGAGCTCGGTTGTGCACTTCGAATGATAAAATCCTCCACACTGCTTCAGAGCTGCAAATGTAACGTCCAGACTGATATGTTTTCACTTCATTTGGTGATTGTATGCTGAAAGTGGCTTGATCGCTACCTTTATTAATGTATTTAGTAACATATTGGATCGACTTTATTGAACTGCACAACTCTACGTTGACGTGGGCATCAAAATTTTTCAAAAGGAGCGGATTATAGGGAACTATCCATCGGTTATCAATATCATGGTTTCGGACGGTGGCACTTTGCCCGCCCTGTTCTGGCGATCGTCGACGATATTTGGGATATCCGTCATCGCTAGTAGATGTTTGAGTTTGGAACGACTTCGGAAATTTTTTGCTGCATTTGGAATCTCGCATACATGGAGAATTACGGTTTAAAGCCCCGCAAGGGCCGTGCACCATATGTTTTTTTACGATTTCGAATAGGACAGGATCTTCTTTAACCGGTAATTCAGCTGAAATAATGCTGTCAATTTGATTTGGTCTAATTTTGTTCACTAACCACACCAGCAGATGTGCATGTGGTAAACCACGTTTCTGCCACTCTATAGTGTACATATGACAGCGTGGCGGACCGAATATATGAGACTTGTTAATGAGGTGCAGAAGTTTCTGTACTTTTAAATGGAAGACTCTGTTAACTATATTGTATCTATCTTGTGGAGTTAAATTGGTATTAATATTTTCTTTGACTTTTGGCCAATTTGGGTTACATGTTGCAGTAATAAATAAATCAGGTTTACCGTAATGTCTGACATAAGTCATTGCGTCCTGTGATTTTTCATGTAAATATCGAGGTCCACCTGTGAATGATGAAGGTAGTATAACCAACTGTCCAATACTGTTACTGTGTTCATTCGCCTGTAAAGCATCCTGAAGGTGAACGTAATTTTCTGCTCTCAATTTAGTTTGATTGTTACGGATGTAAGCCAAACTCTCAGATTCAATTTTCGCATATTGATCGACTAAGTATTGGTTTGTCAACATTCCATATCTAAGCAAAGAGTTGAAATTGTTACGTCTTGTCATTATACGGTAGCAATAGTAGTTCATACACGACACTGTTTTACGCAAAGGTGCACCACTGATTGGGTCAACTTGAGAAACATTAATGGCATAACCATCTTCTCCACGACATAACATCAAAGGATATTGTAAGCTGTCATAAGATCTGTGTAACTCTGAAATTTTTTGCAAATTATCATCACGACTATGCAATACAATATCTCTTTTGTCAAATTGCTGTCCAGCTATTACCACTGCTACTTCACTCGTGGAAGGCGCATTATATCGTCCTCTGTGTTCTCCAACAAGAACTTTATTTGCATGGATTACGACATTAAAGTCTGGAATACCTACTGGAACACTCTCAATCGCAGTTTTAAATGACTGTATGTAACTGTTATGAGAATGTAACATGTCTTGGAGAGATCTGATCAAATCTGTATCTATTGGCTGTGCGACACTTGAACACCGCGTTGATGCTTGTGTATCTGGATCAGTGATAAAATAAATTTGCAGAAATTTGTGATCATCGGGTCGAAGTGGTAGCAAGCTCCCAGCTAAGTGATACACTTGCCCTTGAATTTTAAATGTAGGCATAAAACCATGCTCAACGACGTGCTTACTCTTGAAAGAGGTCATTTGAAATGCGTTATTATAACGGCGTATATTGCGCATGAATTGTTTGGATTTCGGATGATCACCTAAAAGGAGAGAGTGAAGTGGTCCGAACCACTTCACTCTCTCCTTTTCGATCGTGGAGGAAGAATTTCTTGTAATTTTACTTTTCCTTGTAAACAACACATGCCTTTCGATTCGTCTTTGAATTTCAATGCCAAGCAATGTTCACACACTACTGACATGGTACCTATTGATACTATACGATCGTCCTTGTAAGGAATCGAAGGATCGTAATTCATGGCAGAATTTTCTTTATTTATCCATCTGTGGCTGTTCGGTTGTCCGTTTTGTTCGGCCGATTCTCTCGCTCTCTGTATTCGATGTCTATCCCTATTTTGGCTGAGTTGAACCTCACGCTCTGCAGAAGATTCTCTGGCTCTCTGAACTCTATGTCTATCCAAATCCTGGCTGCGGCGAGCCTCGCGCTCTACTGAGGATTCTCTTTCTCTCTCAGCTCTATATCTATCCCGGAGCTGGCTGAGGCGAGCCTCACGCTCCGTTGATGATTCCTCAGCTCTTGCTGAACATGCTCTTCTGGCGTTCACTGTACTACGACCTATGTTCGAACGACGACGTCTTCCAGACATGATTATAATTTTGTACAAAATTTATTACTCAGTATTTCTGAGTAATACATTTTATTAATAACCTTAATATTAGTAACCTTAAAACTATATGTATGATTATGAACAAATTGCACAAATTATTAGTAAGTGCTGCAGTTAAAAATATTTTACTTACTATTCTTTCGACTAAAAACAAAAGGTATTAATCAATAATTATATTATCAACAACAAATAAAAATCCCTATTTTATTCAGTTATTTTTTTAACTTAACTACAATTTTCGATAATTAAGAATACTTGCCCTAATACTAAATTGCCTTTAATCTAAATTCAAACCAAAGGCTAGAAGAAATACCAAAAAATATGGTTTTAAGCTAATCCTATCTAACCTAACCTATTTAACCTAATAAGTAGGTACTTACTTATTATAAGTGCGGTTTAAAAATAATCCTAACTACGTTTCAAAGAACGAACATACAATTTCGAAAAAAATGTCGCGCTGAAAAGCACGTTTTGTCTTAAAAAATAAATCACTTGAATATTTAAATCCTACTTCCTACTTCCTACTTCCTACTAATATTATAAATACGAAAGTTTGTGAGGATGGATGGATGGATGTATGGATGTTTGTTACTCTTTCACGCAAAAACTACTGAACGGATTTTGATGAAACTTTACAGTGATATAGCTTATACATCAGAATAACACATAGGCTACAATTTATAACGATTTTGTTTGATTTTGCCATAATATAACGATAAGTATGAAGTAAGTCGGAAAAATTTCTGCCCTCTGAGAGCTATCTTGGCGTGCGCTGCCTAAACCGTTAGAGTTATACGAAGATAATGTATCGTGGGATTGTTTGTCTGAAATAGTTCTAAATAAAAGTCCGCGACAGCATATATCTATCTTTTATGTGGAAGCCATTATAGCTAAAATACTGAGCCATAAATACATTTAAAATGGAGACTTTTTTTACATTGCACATTTTGGAGTATTTAGTTAATTCTTATCAAAATTAATAACTTCATCGCTTTCGGTATTTAATGTAGATAAACTTTGTCTTTTACACTAAGACATTTGAAAGAATAGTTTAAAAGTTACAACGATAAGAATGAAGCGGGGGTGAGCGGCGGGCCAGATAATGACGCGCCATGTTCTAATAACAATTTTTTGGTAGTATTTTAAGTAGAAATATATTATAGTAGTTTTTATTTTAATTAGATATAAGAAGTCTTTCTTTTTTTGTTAGTTTAAGAATAACGGTTAGTTTTAAAATTCAATCGTGAATGTCGGAAATTATCCCACAGGAACGTGTTACATGTCCTAAATCAACGGGGTAATTGCGTAACACACTTACAATAGCAATGGGTTTCATTTTGACAGTTCAACAAAATTAATTGCGTTATTTACGTTGTTGACAGATTTCTCGAACATAATAATTAATGAAGCAATGGATTAGCAATATCCATAAAATCATTCAGATTTTGATTGATAGTGTGTTACGCAATTGGTTTTTATTTTAATTACTTATATTATCCTACTAATATTATAAATGCGAAAGTTTGTGAGGATGAATGGATGTTTGTTACTCTTTCACGCAAAAACTACTGAACGGATTTTGATGAAACTTCACAGTAATACTGCAATTTATATTTTTTTGTTTTTATACTAGCTTCCCGCCCCGGTTTCGCACTGGTAGCACTAAGTGCTTATCTACGGTACACCTACCTATCCACCTACCGTACCCTACCTATCCACCTACGCTACCCTACCTATCTACTTATCTACCTACCCTACCTGCATACCTACCTCTTTACGACCTATTGTCATACCTACCAAATAAAAGTTTCGGAGGAGTGCGACCACAAGCACCGTGACACGACATTTTTATATTTATAGATTAGCCTACACTGTCCCATTGCTCAGCAAAGGCCTCCCCAAATACTTCCAAGCATCGTTCTCCAGGGCCTCCTCGATCCAACCCTTGCGATTTGCGTCTAGGTCGTCTCGCCTCCTCTTCCTGGGCCGGCCTCGGCGGCGCCGTCCATCCTCAGGCATCCACCGTGTGGAGACTGTTGCCCAGCGGTCGCTATGCATGCGGCTTACATGACCCGCCCAATCCCATTTTAGCTTGGCAGCCTTTTTGCCTACATCAAGAATCCCCGTTTTAGAGCGCAGCGTAGTGTTTCGATAATTGTCAGTTCGTTTTACGCCTAGAATGCTTCGCTCCATTGCTCTTTGGCAAACCCCAAGAAGAAACTTTTGCGACTCGGTAAGTGGCAGAATACACATATCGATGAGTGTTCGCTTCAAGGAGATCGGCAGATCGCCTTTCATTACCGTCTTCAGAGACCAGTACCTTTTCCAGGCATTTTCGATGCAGCGATAGAATTCCTTTTGTTACCGGTTTTCGAAAGGAACTAACTGGCCCAAGTAGATGTACTCATCGACATGTGTTTCCTGCCCATCTACCTCGAAACTACACTTAGTGCTGTTGGTTATGGTTTTTGTTTTAGACCGATTCATCGTGAGTCCAACCCTGAGGCTTGCCGTGCTTAGGTCTTGAAGCATAGTCTGTAGTTCCAGAGCTGTGGGGGCAAAAAAGTACTATGTCGTCGGCAAATCGGAGGTTTGTCAACCTCCTACTACCGACTTCAATGCCCTTGGTCATTCATGAGGCTGCCAGTGTCCTAAATATCTCCTCGGGAGTGCTCCTACTTACTAATATTATAAATGCGAAAGTTTGTGAGGATGGATGGATGGACGTTTGTTATTCTTTTACGCAAAAACTACTGAACGGATTTTGATGAAACTTTACAGTAATATACCCACTTAAAACTTATAATGACTTAATCTTACTGATATTATAAAGGTGACAGTTTGTATGTTTGTGTGTTTGGATGTTTGTTACTCAATTATACAAAAACGGCTAACGGATTTGGATGAAATTTGACACATTGATGATATATAACCTGGATAAAGTACCTACTTTTTTCCCCGGAAGTACTTTCCTGTAGGACAATTTCCGACCTCCACGCGGGCGAAGCCGCGGGCGAAAGCTAGTACAAAATAAATCAGAATCTTTAGTTATAGCAACTGATCAGAGCATAAATGAAACTTATAACAAAAATACATTTAATAAAACAAAATGTCCCTTATGTACAAAAACTCATCTTCTGTATGTTTGTGAAGAATTCCGTGCCTTACCTGTCGAAACTCGTATAGCTAAAGCTAAAGATTTTAAGGTTTGCTATAATTGTTTACGTTCTGGCCACTTAACAAAGCGATGTAGATTAGCAAGATGCAAGTATTGTAAAGGTAAACACAATACACTTTTACATGTTGAAGATTCCAAATCATCTAACTTTCAGGATCCCATGCCAAGTAGTGTTGCCTTAGCTACTGACATTTCTGGAGTTGCCTCTTTGAGTTCTTGCCCCCCAGAAAATGTCGAGTTATCTAGTGACGTGTCTTTACAAGTTTATACCGCTTCGCATATTTTACTTTCCACAGCGTTGGTGACGGTGGTGAATAGTCAAGGCCGCAAGGTCGACGCCCGGATCCTGCTCGATAATGGTAGTACGGCCAATTTTATAACTCAGACGCTAGTTGATAAACTGGGATTGCCTAGACGCAGCACGAGTTCCACAATCACAGGTATAAACAGTCAGACTACAACTACTACACAGTCTTGTAATATAACTATACAGTCTCGCAGCGGCGGTTATAAAACAAACATCAGCTGTTTGGACCCTAACTCGAAATGAAATGAAAAGCAGTGGACTGTAAAACTAACTATATATATTGTACAGTAAGACAATAAAGGCCGCGCGTGTGTCGCCGGTTGCGATCCTTTTTGAAGTGACAGGCCTACGGCCCTCTCGTAGATCCGCGTCCCGCGCGCCCGCTTAGCCGCCCGACGTCTGGCACGAAGATATCCGACGGCGCCCGAACATCCTCCCCGGGTTGAAACATTCAACTGAGAGGCAGCGGGCAGATGTTGTTGTAGGCCCGCAGCATTGTTCCCTTCTTCGTCTTCAGCTCGACGACGCGTGAAGCTCCATTATTGCCAGGGAAGACCCTCGTAACTCGTCCCAGTGGCCACACGAGTGGCGTTTGTCCTCGTTCCTTAATAAGAACCAGGGTTCCCACAGCCAGCTGTCCTGTTGAGGATGTCCACTTCGTTTTTTGCTGAAGCAGAGAAACATATTCAATATGAAATCGCTTCCAAAAATGTTGCATTATGTGTTCCATTCTTTGGTAACGCTCCAATCGCCCGATGTCTATGTCAGCTGTCTGTGGATGCGGAACAGACGTGAGTGGTCGTCCAATTAAAAAATGTGATGGAGTAAGGACAGTAAAATCTAAAGGATCAGAGGAGAGCGGGGTAAGAGGACGGGAATTTAAGACTGCCTCTATTTGACTCAAACATGTGGCCATCTCCTCATATGTAAAGTGCGATAGACCGAGAAGCCTTTTTAAATGATGTTTGGTCGATTTTACTGCGGCTTCAGCAATGCCGTTGAAGTGAGGAGAGTAGGGAGGCGCGAAAGTAAATTCGATACCTTGTTGACGGATCTCGAAATCAAGATTTGAATCTTGTAGAAATTTCCCCAATTCATTACACGCCCCGACGAAGTTTGTACCATTATCCGACAAGATGCTTTGCGGCTTGCCACGGCGAGATACAAAACGGTGTAAGGCAGCCATGTACGCTTCCTTACTAAGATCTGTGGCGAGCTCGATATGAACAGCTTTGACTGCAAGGCAAACAAAAATACATAAATATGCCTTGATAAGTCTACACCCTCGCCCTTTGCGATCTGCTATCATTACTGGCCCGGCATAGTCAACACTACATTTTAAAAATGGAAATTCTAATTGTGTCCTTGAAGAAGGCAACTGCCCCATTATAGGTTGCACGACTTGACACTTATATTTAAAACATTTAATACATTTCTTAACTGTTGATTTGGAAAGATTTCTGCCACCCAGAGGCCAGTAAGTTTGCCGTATATTTGCTAGTAATAGCTGAGGGCCAGCATGTAATAAATCGGAATGATATTTATTAAAAATAATTTTAGTGATATGGTGTTTACCACATAATAATATGGGATGCTTGACATTATAATCGTAGGGGGTTATCAAGCCTTCCGCCTACACGAATGAGGCCATCCGTATCAATGAAGGGACTCAAAGAAATAAGTCTGTTTTTACGAGGCAATGATTTACCTGACTTTAATAAAACGTACTCTTCAGGAAACATGTCTGATTGAGCATTACGTAAAATGAAATTTAAGGATTTTTTGAGTTCTGTAATGGATAGGGAACCTAGAAATTTATCTTGTTTTGTTTTTAAATTGTGGATATCCTACTAATATTATAAATACGAAAGTTTGTGAGGATGGATGGATGGATGTATGGATGTTTGTTACTCTTTCACGCAAAAACTACTGAACGGATTTTGATGAAACTTTACAGTGATATAGCTTATACATCAGAATAACACATAGGCTACAATTTATAACGATTTTGTTTGATTTTGCCATAATATAACGATAAGTATGAAGTAAGTCGGAAAAATTTCTGCCCTCTGAGAGCTATCTTGGCGTGCGCTGCCTAAACCGTTAGAGTTATACGAAGATAATGTATCGTGGGATTGTTTGTCTGAAATAGTTCTAAATAAAAGTCCGCGACAGCATATATCTATCTTTTATGTGGAAGCCATTATAGCTAAAATACTGAGCCATAAATACATTTAAAATGGAGACTTTTTTTACATTGCACATTTTGGAGTATTTAGTTAATTCTTATCAAAATTAATAACTTCATCGCTTTCGGTATTTAATGTAGATAAACTTTGTCTTTTACACTAAGACATTTGAAAGAATAGTTTAAAAGTTACAACGATAAGAATGAAGCGGGGGTGAGCGGCGGGCCAGATAATGACGCGCCATGTTCTAATAACAATTTTTTGGTAGTATTTTAAGTAGAAATATATTATAGTAGTTTTTATTTTAATTAGATATAAGAAGTCTTTCTTTTTTTGTTAGTTTAAGAATAACGGTTAGTTTTAAAATTCAATCGTGAATGTCGGAAATTATCCCACAGGAACGTGTTACATGTCCTAAATCAACGGGGTAATTGCGTAACACACTTACAATAGCAATGGGTTTCATTTTGACAGTTCAACAAAATTAATTGCGTTATTTACGTTGTTGACAGATTTCTCGAACATAATAATTAATGAAGCAATGGATTAGCAATATCCATAAAATCATTCAGATTTTGATTGATAGTGTGTTACGCAATTGGTTTTTATTTTAATTACTTATATTATCCTACTAATATTATAAATGCGAAAGTTTGTGAGGATGAATGGATGTTTGTTACTCTTTCACGCAAAAACTACTGAACGGATTTTGATGAAACTTCACAGTAATACTGCAATTTATATTTTTTTGTTTTTATACTAGCTTCCCGCCCCGGTTTCGCACTGGTAGCACTAAGTGCTTATCTACGGTACACCTACCTATCCACCTACCGTACCCTACCTATCCACCTACGCTACCCTACCTATCTACTTATCTACCTACCCTACCTGCATACCTACCTCTTTACGACCTATTGTCATACCTACCAAATAAAAGTTTCGGAGGAGTGCGACCACAAGCACCGTGACACGACATTTTTATATTTATAGATTAGCCTACACTGTCCCATTGCTCAGCAAAGGCCTCCCCAAATACTTCCAAGCATCGTTCTCCAGGGCCTCCTCGATCCAACCCTTGCGATTTGCGTCTAGGTCGTCTCGCCTCCTCTTCCTGGGCCGGCCTCGGCGGCGCCGTCCATCCTCAGGCATCCACCGTGTGGAGACTGTTGCCCAGCGGTCGCTATGCATGCGGCTTACATGACCCGCCCAATCCCATTTTAGCTTGGCAGCCTTTTTGCCTACATCAAGAATCCCCGTTTTAGAGCGCAGCGTAGTGTTTCGATAATTGTCAGTTCGTTTTACGCCTAGAATGCTTCGCTCCATTGCTCTTTGGCAAACCCCAAGAAGAAACTTTTGCGACTCGGTAAGTGGCAGAATACACATATCGATGAGTGTTCGCTTCAAGGAGATCGGCAGATCGCCTTTCATTACCGTCTTCAGAGACCAGTACCTTTTCCAGGCATTTTCGATGCAGCGATAGAATTCCTTTTGTTACCGGTTTTCGAAAGGAACTAACTGGCCCAAGTAGATGTACTCATCGACATGTGTTTCCTGCCCATCTACCTCGAAACTACACTTAGTGCTGTTGGTTATGGTTTTTGTTTTAGACCGATTCATCGTGAGTCCAACCCTGAGGCTTGCCGTGCTTAGGTCTTGAAGCATAGTCTGTAGTTCCAGAGCTGTGGGGGCAAAAAAGTACTATGTCGTCGGCAAATCGGAGGTTTGTCAACCTCCTACTACCGACTTCAATGCCCTTGGTCATTCATGAGGCTGCCAGTGTCCTAAATATCTCCTCGGGAGTGCTCCTACTTACTAATATTATAAATGCGAAAGTTTGTGAGGATGGATGGATGGACGTTTGTTATTCTTTTACGCAAAAACTACTGAACGGATTTTGATGAAACTTTACAGTAATATACCCACTTAAAACTTATAATGACTTAATCTTACTGATATTATAAAGGTGACAGTTTGTATGTTTGTGTGTTTGGATGTTTGTTACTCAATTATACAAAAACGGCTAACGGATTTGGATGAAATTTGACACATTGATGATATATAACCTGGATAAAGTACCTACTTTTTTCCCCGGAAGTACTTTCCTGTAGGACAATTTCCGACCTCCACGCGGGCGAAGCCGCGGGCGAAAGCTAGTATCTTAATAAATAGGAAACTACTCTCTGTAAATGATTAAAATTGGAATACCTTTGAATTAAAAGTTTGATGAATTCTTGGTTGGTATGTGACTGATGATGTGAGATGAAACTATTACTAGAGTATGGTAGTTGATGAGTTGGATGATCAGTGAAGTGAGATGACACAACTTCAGGCAAATCCTGTCTTACATTATTATTGGGCATTGCTGGCCAGTATGTTTCATCTTTGGACAAAAATTTTGGACCAGACCACCACAGGGAACACTCTCTGATAAGGTCAGCCTTCAGCCCGCGAGAGACAAGATCTGCCGGATTATCCTTAGACGGCACGTAGCTCCACGTATGTCCAGTAGTGCTCTCTTGTATTTCATCAACGCGATTACGTACAAATGGTTTTAATAAATTTGGTGCCATTGTCAGCCAACTCAACACTATTGTTGAATCGCACCAAAACCGACATTTGCTGAAAGACAAGTTAAGAGAATTCAGTACACTAGTACACAGTCTTGTTCCTAACAATGCGCCACATAGCTCCAACCGTGGAATAGTCGTTGGCTTGATTGGTGCCACTCGATTTTTAGAGACTAACAATTGTACTTTAACTGACCCATTGTGGTCCACCGATCGAACATACACACAAGCACCATATGCCCTTTCAGATGCATCGGTAAAAACATGAAGTTCGTGTGTGGTCGAATTATTACATAATACCCATCGCGATATTTCTAATTCATTTAGGTGTGGCAGCGTATTTTTGAAAGACATCCAACGACTTTTTATTTCATCTGACACTTGTACATCCCAGTCACACTTAGCCATCCATATCGTCTGCATTATTAATTTTGCCTCAACAACACAAGGCCCTACAAGACCCAGTGGGTCAAAAATCTGACTGATCACTGATAAAATATGACGTTTCGTTACTGGTTTGTTGGTGTCGATTTCAATTGAAAATGTTAGCACATCTGACTTACAAAGCCAATGTAAACCAAGTGTTTTCGAAGACATATTTCTATCGACGGACAAATCTAGACTTTTGGAACCACCTGGTACACTTGTTATTTCAGCTAAATTGTCTTCACTGTTAGACTGCCACTTGCGCAGATGAAAATTAGCTGAAGCAAGAACAGAACTGACCTCCTTGCCCAACGCTACTACCTCTGAAATGGAGTTGCCACCACTAAGAAAATCGTCGACGTAATGGTCACGTTCGATTGACAACCATGTGTTTTCACTAGTGGCAGCTGCCGCCAGGCTAACTAGGCATTTCGTGGCTAAATAGGGAGCGGAAGCCGTACCGTAAGTAACGGTGTTAAGAGTATACGTCTTTAAAGGAAGCTTGGGATCAGTCCGAAAAATTATTTTAAGCAAAGAACGTTGCTCAGGTGTTACCATGATCGCCCTATACATTTTTTCGATGTCTCCAGAAATAACATATTTATGTTGACGAAACCGAAGTAGTATTGAAAAAAGGTCATCCTGAACAGTAGGCCCCACCATTTGGATATCGTTGGGCGATAACCCAGATGTGGTAGCAGCTGATGCATCGAATACTACTCGTAGTTTGGTGGTAACTCTCGACTCCTTAACAACCCCATGATGTGGCAAAAAATATTCAGCGAGTTAATTTCGAGTTAATCGGACAGCGCGTTAAAATTCTTCCATACAAACTTTGACACCCCCCAACCCCCCTTAAGGGGTTGAATTTAAAAAAAATGCTTCCTTATTCCTTGCCTACATTATAAAAGAAACCTCTGGGCAAAATTTCAGCTTTCTAGGTCCAAGGGTTTGGGCTGGGCGTTGATGAGTCAGTCAGTCAGGACTTGTCTTTTTATTAATAGGTATAGATAGGGATAGTAGGATAGGATATTTTTCCGGGATAAAAAGTACCCAGTGTGGTGCCCAGGATATTAAAGAATAATTATATGAATGAATACAGACAGACAAAAAAAAATTTAATCAAATTTTTGGGTTCGGTGTCGGTCTAGTAACACCCCCTTTTTTTTTTTTTTGGGTGGGAAATCATCCAATGACTTCTCCCGCTCTGGGCGGAGCGGGAGGGCGTGTCAGACTTTTACTGACTAAAACCCACCCGTGTTCCTTCCCTTGCCATGCCAGGGGCCACGGTTTCCCCTTAGGACTACCCGCAACCCCGGCCATTGATTTTTTTTATATTTTCAATGTACAGAATTTTCACTTCTACAGATTTATTATAAGTATAGATAACAGCTAAAGTAGGTGCTACAATGTCAATAATAGACTTAGCAACTTCTACAGAATTACCCCACAGATCTGCAGTCTTTTTTACATTTAAAGTGTGAAAGGTTTTAACCCTCTATCACTCATAAACTGGGATTTATTTGATTTTTTGGATTGGAGATGATTACAAAAAAATAAAATACACGTATTTCTGGGTTTTAATTTTTTTTTTTATTTGGAAGAAAAAATTACAAAAATAGGGAGCTTTTAGGCAACACTGAGGTAAGTGGTCAAAATCTTTAGAGTACGGTAGCACAATGACATGTTACGACAGATGGAAGTTTTTGAAGCAATTCTTGGTTTTCGTGTAGCACAAGGCTACCCCGCATTTGTCACATACATTATGGGTAAAGCCAACACACTTCGGAAACTTGCATCTGATTTTCTTATCAGACCATTGCGGCCAGTGCCCAATCTGGTCTTGTCCGTTCAATTTCATGGTTTCCTGTATTAGAGGTGTTCCAAGTATGGGACTCCAGTGGTTGGTAACTCTAGGTAATTGGACGAGAGACATTAGATATGCCACACCTATAAATTGCCTGACATCCTCTTCAGACATCCGAAAACCGCTATTAGGATCTTTCTGCACTTGATAGAAATTGGTCTCTTCAGAAATTTTCTTGATTAGATCATTTGGAAATAGGTAGAGAAAAAACTGTATGGGAGTATCTAGCTCAAGAACATCAGGACCCAGGGTATTGTTTCCCATAAACATGAGCTGTTCTGCATTCAACTCTAGATTTTTTTTCTTCCAGCGTAAATTTAGTTTAGCTGCCTTCGGTTTAGCAACTGTTTTTGGGTTATTGGCTTGGGAAGGTCCAGCAGTGCTCTCGTGTGACGGTGCAGTTTCCGTGGTAGGGGAAAGACTTTCATCAATGTTTTCTAGAGTATGGAATCCACATCAATATCTACCTCTGGAGCCTCATCTTCGAAGGTGTCCAATTCAGGAACAAAATCTGGATCGGCTAGGCTGTCGTCATCCAAATCTAGGCCATCTTCACTATCTGTATTATCATTTAGCGCAAAACTAATGTCTTTTTCACCAAGGGGCCGCTTACGAGACATCCTGGAACATAAAAAAAAACAATAATCAGCATAATAGGTACCAAACAAAATCTTACACTTTTCGTCTGATGTAGCCTACGGGCAACAATCACTATTTACTAACAAAAACCAAATAAAATGTGAAAAGTATTCAAAAATAACGTTACACAATAACACAGTCTCCGCGCGGACGCGTAAGCGAACGGGTGCAGAATAAAAATGTCTACCGAAGTTGTGAAGTGTTCACAGTGTAACATAGTTATAAATGAGCTATTATGTTTTGCACAAAATAAAATTTGTGTTATGGATGAAGTGAGTCTAATAAGACTTATTATAAGCGATTTCTCTGCAGTAGAAATCAGTGTTGCGAAGGAACTCCTTTTTACGTCTTTTTCAACTACCGTCAGAAAAGTTGCGCGACGTAAAAATAAAGAACAAAAGGATGTCGAAGATATCATAAGTGCCTTTAAATCTGTAGATCCAGATAAAATTCCCATCTTCGTGGCAAAAGAACTACATAAATTGCCACCAGTAACCTTTGATCACATAGATGCAACAAGGTTGTTAAAAGATATTGTGTTACTACAGTCGGAACTAAAACGAATTAAGGAAACTTATGTTACGAGTGAGTACTTAAAAACTGAATTGGATAACCTGAAATATGCATCATTATTAAATGAAGAATCCAATGTAAACAATAGACGAGGTGCCTATTTATTAGACAGCGGGTCGCCCGATTTTTTGAATATCGAGGACGCGTCTGCATCCATAAAAAATGCTCCGGAGGTGGAAGCAAGAAGTGCGAAACAGCAAGTGCATAATTTGCCGTATTCGACATTTACACAATCAAGTGGTCTGCTGCATGAGTCTAGTCCTACCGCCGCCGTCGCACTCAAAGCAGCTGATAACGCGCGCTCGCATAACATAGCTTGTACGCACACAGGCGCCACGACGGAACAGCTGATGGGACCGGCCGCTAATCACACCGTAATGAACACGGCTAGTGGTACGAACGGAACAAATAATAATAAGTCAATGGCGGAAATAGTTATGTCGAAAGGTGAATTGAAACCTAAAGCTTCTACATTAAGTAATGAGTGGTCGTTGGTACAGAAAAGAAGATACAGAAATAGGACGGAGGGCATAAGAGGGAAAGCTTCAATTAAACCTGAAGATAGATTCAGACCAGCAGATCTTAAAATTCCATTGTTCGTGTCTAATGTGCACAAAAATACCTCTGAGAAGGACATAATCGAGTATATTTTCATAAAAACCAACGAAAATGTTACTCTTCAGAAAATAAAAATGAAAACAGAAAGAAGTTACAGCGCCTACAAAATGACAGTTACGAGGCATAAATTAGATGTTTTCCTAAATGATGAGATTTGGCCAGACGGTGTGACATGTCGTCGCTTTATGCCGTACAAACAAGTTTATGATGAGAAGAAAAGAAATATTTCGACTGATAATGTATAATGCTACTATGGTAACATTTAACTGCAAAAATATAAAACGGTCTGTGGACGGGATAAAACGGATATGCGATTTTGCAGACATCATTGCCTTACAGGAGACGTGGCTGCTGCCCTGCGAACTGTCTTACCTTGCGGACATTCACGAAGACTTTGGCAGCACTGGGACCTCTGCAGTGGACACCAGTGTGGGTATCCTGAAGGGTAGACCTTTTGGAGGGGTGGCGCTCTTATGGCGTAAATCTGTATTTCAGTTTGTGTCAGTGATACAGTGTGCAAACCCGCGGATATCGGCTATTCGTATTTCTACAAACGATCGGCCCGTGCTGGTTGTCAGTGTTTACATGCCTACGGACTGTGCGGAGAACGTACCTGAGTTCACAGACTGCCTAAGTGCGATTAGTGCTATTATTGAGGAAAGTAGTGTTGAATCTGTTTTCATTCTCGGAGACGTAAATGCACATCCAGGTGAGCGTTTTTACACTGAACTTTTGGAATTCTCTGCGGAGCAGGATTGGATATGTGCGGACACTTATAAACTGGGTTTATCGTCCGATACTTTCACTTTCATTAGTGAGGCACACGGGTGTCATAGATGGCTAGACCATTGTATTGTCACAAAGGCCTCGTGGCCGTGTATTGTAGATATATATGTAAAGTGTGATGTGTATTGGTCAGACCACTATCCATTAGTTATTACATGTAATTTTAATGTTATTACACAAAAAATCTTATTGAAGTGCATACCATGTAATAAAGTTAAATGGGGAGATAGGAGCCCGGAGCAGATTAACGAGTATACAAAAATATGTAATACACATTTAAAAACTATAGATTTCCCTTATGAATTTCAGAGCTGTTGTGGAAAAATCTGTCACGATAATTCCCATAAGGTTATTGTCAATAAATTATATAATGAAATGATTAATGTGTTACAAAAGGCTGCGACTACTACCTGTATGATAAAGAAAGCCAAACATGGAAAGTTATTAGCAGGGTGGAATAAGCACGTGAGCGAGTCTTACTCGGGTGCCAGGCGGGCATTTAATTCATGGGTAAGCTACGGTAAGCCAGCTGGCGGGCCATTGCTTAGAGACATGACTGAGACGCGTAAAACTTTTAAAGGTAAATTAAAGTGGTGTCAAAACCATCAAGAACAGATAAAAATGGATTTGATGGCGAAACACTACACGAATAAGGATTTTAAAAATTTTTGGAAGTGTACAAATAAATTGAATGCTAGACCTGGCATCCCAGTGAGTGTCGGCGGTGTTTCTAGCCCTGAAGGCATTGCTAATGTTTTTAAGGAACAATTTGTCGTAAAGTCACCCTTAGGACCAGCATGCGGGCGGTTCGATGCTGAGACTCAGGGGAGGAATATTTCAATAATAATACTTTCTAAGGATATTGATCGTGCTATAAGGGGTATGAAGGGAGGAAAATCACCGGGTTATGACGCTCTCAGCGTGGAACATCTCAAGTATGCTGGTTTCCACCTTCCTAGAGTAATTGCAATGTTATGTAATTTGTGCATAAATCATTCACACCTACCCCCTGCCTTGATGAAGACTCTGGTGGTACCGATTATCAAGAGTAAGACGGGGGATGTGTCTGAAAAGTCTAACTATAGACCCATTTCGCTGGCCACGATTGTAGCGAAGGTATTTGACAGTGTGCTTAACTCATATTTAAACAAGCATGTTAAGTTACACGACGCTCAGTTCGGCTTTCGTCCTGGCTTGTCGGCGGAGACTGCTATTCTTAGCCTTAAGCACACTGTGAAATATTACACTGACAGGCAAACCCCGGTTTATGCTTGCTTTCTAGACCTCTCGAAAGCATTTGACCTAGTGTCTTATGATATGTTATGGCAGAAGCTAAGGGAAACGGGCCTTCCGCTAGAGTTGACATCACTTTTTAGGTATTGGTACCTTAATCAGAAAAATAATGTCAAGTGGGCGGGTGAATTGTCGAGTGAATACAGATTGGAATGCGGAGTGAGGCAGGGGGGGTTGAGCTCGCCCTTGCTTTTTAACTTGTACATGAATGCACTGATCGAGGAACTCAGTCAAATGCCCGTAGGGTGCTACGTAGATGGTGTCAGTCTAAACAACCTTAGCTATGCCGATGATATGGTGCTGCTGGCTCCCTCGATTTGTGCATTGCGGAAGTTGCTTGCCGTATGTGAAAAGTATGCGGCAACTCACGGTCTGAGTTATAATGTTAAAAAGTCAGAGTGCATGATCTTCAAGGCGGGTACAAAATGCCCATCTGTTGTTCCACCAGTGTTACTCAATGGTATTCCTCTTAGTCGAGTATACCAATTCAAGTATCTTGGGCATGTGGTTACCGAAAATCTTGGAGATGATGTAGACATGGAGAGGGAGCGCAGGGCATTGTCAGTCCGGGCGAACATGCTGGCCCGCAGGTTCGCTCGATGTACAGACGCGGTGAAAGTAACTTTATTCAAAGCATATTGCACATCTCTGTACTCAGCGAGCCTGTGGTTCAGGTATACCCAAAGGGCTTACAATTCTCTGCGCATCCAGTTTAATAATGCCTACAGAGCGCTGTTACGTCTGCCACGCTTCTGCAGTGCGTCAACAATGTTCGCTGAGTCGCGCACAGACGGCTTTGATGCCACCTGGCGCAAAAAGACAGCCTCACTGCTAAGCAGATTACGTGGGAGCAGTAACAGCATCCTGAAGGTAATAGGCAATAAGCTGGACAGTCCACTGGTGTGGAACCTCACCCAGAGGACTAAGTCACTCTTAGTTATTAGGTACTAACATAGTTTTTAAGTTCATACTAACAATATAAATGTAATGGATCATGGTTGTCTGAATAAATAAATAAATAATAATAATAATAATAATTAATTAATAAAGTTCAAACACTTACCTCTCCATTTTATCAATATAATACACAGGACACAAGCTGAACAATTTTAATTTTTTTTTTTAAATCACAGTTAACCGCCTCGTTTCGTAAATACCGACTGTCGAAACACAAATCTCAATTTGTTACATGAAGCGCCATCTAGTCGTATTTTTTGGGACTCGTTCGTTAGTTCGGAGTGTAGACTACGAGTTACAGTGCGTGATTACGGTATGAAATCAATTATTTTAAATTTCGAGGCGTTTGTACGGTATGTTACCTACAGTCTACACAATGCTATAGAGGGTTAATTATGTCTGTACAGGTAATATGTTCAAATTAAATTTCGAATCGCAAACGTTAACATTTTTCTTAAGCAAAGACTCAGCAACAGAAGGTGATGATGAGTTTAAGGATTTGGTAGTTGAAATGGGAATATCTGAAAAGAAATTTTCAAAGGCCGCAGCGACTAGTGAGTCTGATTTTATTATATTGTCGTTAATAGACAGGCTGTAGTCAGTATCTCGCTTACAAGACCTTCCCGTTTCACTATTAATAATATTCCAAGTCGTCCTAATTATATTACTACTGTTTTTAATCTTCAAACTCAAATAACGCGACTTGGCCAAACAACAAACTTTTTTAAATAATTTTGAATAATTTCTAACATATAAATTAAATTCAGGAGTCTTTACATAAGCCCTTTCATTGTACAGCTCATAAAGCCGTGTTCTACTTTTATGAATACCAATGGTAGCCCAATCACTGAAAGATGCGTTACTATTAATCGAGATAGTCTTGGGAATAAATTTATGATAACGAGCTTTTTGACCAACGGTATAATGTGTTTCGAAGAGACCGCGAAAGTTCATGTGTTGCGAAGGTTGACGGAGGGGGTGTATTAATAGCTATTAAAAAACATTACAAGGTGATAAGACATACCTCATGGGACAGCAGAGTAGAAGATATTTGGGTAAGTATTTTACCTAATAACTCGCATGAGAGTCGGTACAATCTTTGTGTATGTTACCTTCCCCCGGATTTGCCAAATAGTGACCTTAAAACTTTTTATACGAATACACAAAAGATTGTAACGGATTCTCGTGACGATTGTGTCAATCTAATTATTGGAGATTTTAATGTTCCGGGTTTGTTATGGACACCCACGCCATCAAGCAATAAATTGACGAGTGCTGTTGCAGCTACTGATTATAAGTCCTCTCTCTTGCTGGATTTGTTGGCCCTTTGTAATTTGTCACAGTATAATCATTTACCCAACAAAAACTATAGATTTTTAGACCTTGTCCTTTGTACTTCCGACAGTATCCAAGTGATGTTTAACGATGAGCCACTTAGCCGGGTTGATGATCATCACCCACCTTTAAGTATCCATATAAAAGGCAGCATTCCTACTAAACAAATGAAACCTAATAACATCGAACGGCTAAATTTCAACAAGTGTGATTATTCGAAGGTAAAGGTGGCTATCGCAGAGGTTGATTGGGCTACCCTATTATTGTCAAGTGATATCGACCGAGCGGTGGATGAGTTTTACATGGCTCTCAACTCTATAATCAGCATGCATACTCCCACAAGGAAATTGGGTGGTTCTGAGCAGCCTTTCTGGTACTCACTTGCTCTTAAAAAATGTCTCAATGAGAAAAATAAATATCACAGACGTTACAAAAAATATGAAAACCCCCGTGATTATGACACCTTCTCAATGCTGCGTAGTAGGTGCAAACTTCTTACAAAAGAGTGCTACGGTTCCTTTATAAAATCCACAGAGGACTGCTTATCTGATAATATTAAATCATTTTGGAAGTTCGTCAATAGCAAAAAAAGTACGAATGGCTTACCACAAACGATGAAGTTCGGTGGAGTGGTTTCATCTGATAGTCAAGTAATTAGCGAATTATTTTCGGAATTCTTTAGTTCAGTTTTTGAGGATATGTCTGGACCTCCCCTTACTGGTGAGGTATGGTCAGGTGTTGAATGCAACTCTTTTTTATCTGAGATTTATGTTGAACACGATTATGTTTTGCGTGCATTGAAACAACTGGATCATAATAAGAGCGCTGGTCCGGACGGAATTCCTCCTAGTTTCCTGGTAAAGTGTGCTGAAGAACTATCATTGCCACTCTATTATTTGTTTAATCGATCGCTGAAATTGGGTACGTTTCCAAAATGCTGGAAAAAGGCGCACATTGTGCCCATTTATAAAGATGGTGACAAGTCAGACTGTGCAAATTACAGACCCATAAGTATATTATCTGGTATGGCAAAACTTTTTGAGGCGTCTTTGTATCAGCATTTTTATTCTCATTTTAAACCGTATCTTTCCCAATCCCAGCATGGATTCGTACGAAGGAAATCAACGCTCACAAACCTGCTCGAGTACAAAAACTATCTCTGTACTGCTTTCGCAAAGGGTGGTCAGATAGACTCAGTCTATACAGACTTTCGGAAAGCGTTTGATAAAGTTAACCATGAAATACTACTTTTGAAGCTAAAATCGTACGGTATACATGGTTCCCTGTTCCGGTGGATACAGTCTTACTTGAAAAATAGAAGCCAACTTGTTTCTGTCCGTGGATACTTGTCGTTACCAGTTAGTGTTACGTCAGGGATTCCACAGGGATCGCATTTAGGGCCCCTACTTTTCATAATTTTTATTAACGATCTTGTGACAAAATTGACATGTCCCTGTCTGTTGTATGCCGATGATCTGAAGGTATTTGCGTCAATAAAAAACACCTCCGACAGTGAATCCCTTCAACACGATTTAAATATCATTTCTGACTGGTGTACCCTTAATCGAATGAAATTAAACATAAATAAATGCTTTGTTATAACATTTACGAAAAAACGTATAAAGAACACCTATGACTACAGACTCGAAGGTCAATTGTTAGAACGAAAGCGTGTAGCCAGAGATCTTGGCGTGTTGTTTGATGAACAATTGTCTTTTAGAGATCATTACAATCACATGACGAATAGAGCTTTGAAACTTCTCGGTTTTATATCTAGGTCTACCAAAGGATTTAAAAAACCTCAAAGCTTCATATTACTTTATAAAAGCCTGGTTAGAAGTATATTGGAATACTGTTCGATAATCTAGTCACCGTGTTACGCAGTACACTCTGACAGAATTGAGAGTGTGCAAAGAAAATGTGCTAAGTGGGCCTCGTACCGATACGGCTTCTCTAGAACGCTACAAAGCTATTCCGAACGCCTTGTTAAATTAAATTTGGAACCCTTGCATGCTCGTCGCAAACAGCAAGACTTAATAAACCTGCATAAGATCCTACATTCCACGCTGGACTCTTCGACTTTGCTGTCCCTCATAAACATCAATATTAGGTATAACACCCGAACTCCGAAAACTTTCGCACTTCAGGTCTTTACAAATAACACCTCATATTATAACCCTATCGTTAGAATGTGTCGACTTTACAATGAAATTTCAAAGGACAATAATAGTATTGACATCTTCGATTCTCGTTCCGCTGCTTTCAAAAGACATGTATGTAGTCTCTCTTTTTAATCTTGTAACGTTATTATATATACGGTTTTCTTTAGATGATTTAACTTTTCCCTGCTAAGTAGAAGTGTGTCGAAGGACAGACCTTGTAGCTGTAATTTTGTTATTGTGTATTTCTAAGCTTTTTACTGTAGTTGTCATCATTGTTATTTTAGTTGCTAGTCATTTTGTGCGATTACGCTTTGGGTGATAATCAGGTCGAAACCTATAATGTGAACCTAGTGATATACTGGGATTGTTACCCGTTGTAGTTGCCTTTATATAAATAAATAAATAAATAAATGTAGAATTAAATTGTTTACAGTATGTATTAAAAAAATCATCATAATTATAGTTGATTAGGATCACCATGAATAGACATAGCTGGTAATTTATTAATGAGTTTAACTTTAAAAGCTTCCAAGCGACTTGCAGTTTTGGGGTTAACAGTGATATCCTTTTTAGCCACTTTGTTGTTTTGGTAAGGAATAGTAATCCTTTGCCCGCAATGGTCTGAATCCAGTAAATTTATAATTTCTTTGTGGCTCGGTATAACATCTGTATAAATATTATCTAGGCATATGGCACTTGTAGTGGTTATTCTTGTGGGCTCCAAGAATAGGTTTACAAGATTGTAAGACTGAAACAAACTTATTATTTTACTACAAGAACCTGAATTTTCTAATAAATTAACATGAAAGTCACCGCAAGTGATAATAGGCTTATTCGAGTTAGAAATCCTGTGTAAGACTACATCCATTACCTTTTCAAAGCAGTCATACAATCCTGAAGGGGGTCTGTACACACTCAATACAATAAACTGCTCCAACTCTATACAGGCTATTTCAACTGTCCGCTCAACAGATAGGCTCACAATATCCTTACGGTCTTTAAATTTAAGCTGGTTACTGACTAAAATTAATGAGCCACCATGTATAGCATTTTCTCTGCTGAACGAACTACCAACCTGGTGATTATTAAAATTGAACAAGAACTGGTGGCTTTTAAGCCAATGTTCTGTTATACAAAGAATATCAATACTATTAAAATTCATAAATAATTCTACTTCTAAATCTTTGTTCATAAATCCTTGAATATTTTGATGCACCAGGTTAATACTATTTACTGATTTTAAACTTATATTTGATTTTATTTTGCAAATATGTACATTATTGCTAGAGGTTGCCTCTGTTGTCTTAACTTCTAATTTAAATTATGATTAATGTCAATATTTGATACCAAATTATTGGCTGAATAATATAACATGTCAGAGCATTGCTCAATAGAAGCAATTTGTTTAGCCAAGTTCTTGGCTGTAATAGAAAAGTAATATGATAGCGACACAGCTATCTGTCTTTTACAGTACTTTGAAAGATAGTACCTATCCATAAAAAATCTATCTTTTGTCAAATTAAAGTGATTACCAACATAATTGTTAGTGTCAATTAAATGAAATAAATTATTATTGTATGTCAAATTATGTAATGTCCTATTAATTTCAAATCTAAAATTGTTTTCTTCCTGTGGCAAACTTTGGCAGTATGGGAATGTGAACATCACAATTTTTCTTAAACTAAGGTTACTCAATGTTCTATAATATTGGATTAATTCTCCTTTGTTCACACTACCCCTATTACCAACAAATATTAATATTATAGTATCCTGGTTAAACTTGCAATTTATAACTTTTTTCATTATGTCAAATAAGGAACAACCAGGCATACAGTAGTTAATTATTGAGTGTCCCGGATAATTATTTGTCAACAAGTGGCCTAGATCCTTTCCAATTTCATCACAAAATAATACAATTTCTTTGTTAACACTCTTTTTAGGCAAACAATTAGAAATCAATGAAGGCAAACTGGCATTAGACTGCAGTATGGTCGTATCACATATTGTCAATGAATGGTCCGGTGTGGGTTCAAATGGTGGTGGTTGACAATGTTCACAGTTGTTGTTCGTTTGTGAACTTACCAGATCATTCATCGCCAATACATATTCCCTCATTTGGTTTTCAGAAGCTGTATATTTGATGGTCATAGAAGTAAGTTTCTCCTGTAGTTGATCAAGTTCATACTGCAAGTCATCCGTGTCAGTTTGGTATTTCCTAGTACTTTTTTCTAAGTTTAATGAATACATATCTAATTGTTTCAGTAGATGTAACCTTTCTCTATTAAGTTTTACATTTTTAATGAAGAACTTTTGTTTTTTGACCATTTTCTTAGTTTTAACTATGTATTTGTTAATTTTTATGTATTTTTTAAGTTTATTTTTACTAGTAACTACCCTCTTACTGGATTGTGAGTCATCTTCACCTGTTAAATCTATTGTGTAGGAGGGGTTTATTGCAGAAACCATAGATGGGGCTATAGGCACCAATTCATTGAATAGACTTTGATTCAACGAGGCAGTGATGTTAAGATTTGTAGTCTCGAGATGTTCAATCTGACTTTGAGCCTCATGTAGCTGCTGTTGTAATAAATATTTGTTACTAAGAGCTTGTTCATACTCATTGCTACATTGGCTGAACCCGTCCACAACAACTTGGAGCCTATCCCGGGCTGCTATGGCATCAGTGTGTTGAATATATAACCGAGCCATTTCTGTTTTTAACTTGCTATTCCTTTCGAGGACACCAAGGAACTCTATTTCATTTTCATCTTTTTCCCTAATCAGTTGGTCACAGAGCTCCTGAGACGCCTTTAATTCGCTCAAAGCCTGAGTGAGTTTGGTCTCTTCTAGGCGAGCCCGCGCGCTACGAGTCATAATCATGATTAAAGAGAAAAAGAGAAGAGGTTGGAAAAGAGTAGTGGATTGAGTATGATTAGTTGAATGGAAAATGAAATTTAAATAGATCGTAAAGAAAGAAGTTCTGTCACCAAACTATTTAAGGTTATGTTTACGTTCTTACGGTCATTGGCATCAACTTGTAGCCGTAACAAAAAAAAGAACTAATGATTTACAAACAAAATAATAGAACGTACACAAACAACTACCAAGTAAAATATATATTGAGGATTTATTGGATCTTATATTTTAATAATTGGACATGGTTTATGTTCATCTGGAATGTTTTGTTTGGCTAATATTAGTTATGAACGATTACATAGACGAAGATTATATATTAATAAAGGAATAATAAATTTTATACCTTCAATAAGATTATGATGATTTTTATTAATATCTTCTAATATAGCAGCCCCCCCTAGATTAAATCTTATAGGAGAAATTAGTTTAATTAATAGATTAATAAGATGATCTTGAATTTCTATGATAATGTTAATATTAATTTCCTTTTTTAGAGCTGGTTATAGATTATATTTATATTCATTTATTCAACATGGAAAATATTATTCAGGTATTTATAGTTATTATACAGGTGTTTCTCGTGAATATTTAATATTGATATTACATTGATTACCTTTAAATATTTTAGTTTTAAAGATTGATTATAGAATAATTTGATTTTATTTAAATAATTTAAGTAAAAATATTGATTTGTGGTGTCAAATATATGAATGAATTCATTTTAAATTATTAATAATATAAAGTATTCAATTTGTTTTATTTCATTTATTTTTTTATTTATAATAAGAATTTTAAATTTTTTTTTTATAATTTATTTTATTATAAATGATATGATTATTTTATTGGAGTGAGAAATTATTTCTTTTAATTCAATAACAATTATTATATCTATTTTATTAGATTGAATATCTTTATTATTTATAATATTTGTTTTTTTAATTTCATCTGTTGTTATTTTCTATAGAAAAAGATATATAAGATCTGAATTAAATTTAATACGATTTATTATTTTAGTTTTATTATTTGTTTTTTCTATAATATTATTAATTATTAGTCCTAATATTATTAGAATTTTATTGGGTTGAGATGGATTAGGATTAGTTTCTTATTGTTTAGTAATTTATTATCAAAATTTAAAATCTTATAATGCAGGAATATTAACAGCTTTAAGAAATCGAATTGGAGATGTTCTTATTTTAATAGCAATTTCTTGAATAATAAATTATGGGAGATGAAATTATATTTTTTATTTAGAATTTATAAATAATGATTGAGAAATAAAAATAATTGGAAGTTTAATTATTATGGCTTCAATAACAAAAAGTGCTCAAATTCCTTTTAGATCTTGGTTACCTGCTGCTATAGCAGCTCCTACACCTGTTTCTGCTTTAGTTCATTCTTCTACTTTAGTAACAGCTGGAGTTTATTTATTAATTCGTTTTAATATACTATTACTTGATATATTTTTTTTAAAGTTATTATTATTATTATCAGGATTAACTATATTTATAGCTGGTATTTCAGCTAATTATGAGTTTGATTTAAAAAAAATTATTGCTTTATCAACTTTAAGACAATTAGGTTTAATAATAAGAATTTTAAGAATAGGATTTCCTGATTTAGCATTTTTTCATTTATTAACTCATGCCATATTTAAAGCTTTATTATTTATATGTGCAGGTGTTATTATTCATATAATAAATGATACTCAAGATATTCGTTTTATAGGGGGAATTAGTTCATATATTCCTTTAACTTCTTTATGTATGAATATTTCTAATATAGCTTTATGTGGGATTCCTTTTTTAGCTGGGTTTTATTCTAAGGATTTAATTTTAGAATTAGTTAGTTTTAGAAATTTAAATTTAAGATTTTTTTTTTTATATTATGTTTCTACTGGATTAACTATATTTTATACTTTTCGTTTAACAATATATTTAATAATTAATGATTATAATTTAATTAGAATTTATAATTTATATGATGAAGATTATACTATATTAAAAAGAATATTTGTTTTATTATTTATAAGAATTATTAGAGGAAGATTTTTAAGATGAATAATTTTTTCTTATCCTTACATAATTTATTTACCTTTTAATTTAAAAATAATGGTAATTTATGTAAGATTAATTGGTGGATTTATAGGTTATTTAATTAGAAAAATAGAAATTTATTCTGTTAATAAATTTATTAAAACTTATAATTTAAGAAGTTTTTTATGTTTAATATGATTTATACCAAATTTATCAACTTATGGTTTAAGATATTATTTTTTAAATTTTGGTCAAAATTTATTAAAAAATATTGATTTAGGTTGAAGAGAATTATATAGAGGATTTGGAATAGTTGAAATTTTAAAAAAATATTCTACATTTTATAATGTTTATCAAATAAATAGTTTTAAAATTTATTTATTTAGATTTATTATTTGAATAATAATTATTTTATTTATATTATTATTTAATAATTAATTAAATTTAAATAGCTTATAAATTAGAGCATAATATTGAAGATATTAAGGAGATAACATTATCTTTAAATATATTATATTATATTTATAAAAAACAAATATTTTATTTTTACAATGAAAATGTAAAGTTTTAATTAAACTATATAAATAGAAATATTAATGGAATTTAACCACTAAAAATTAAGTTAGCAGCTTAGTTTTAAACTTTATATTTCATTATTTAATTGGAATATATATTCAATTTTATCATTAACAGTGATATACCTCTTTTTGGTTTCAATTAATATAAATAAGGAGTTGATAAACTCTTTCTTTTAAGTCGAAATTAAATGCAAAATTGCTTCTTATTTAAGATAAATTATATAAATTATAATATTTTTTGAATGCAAATCAAATGTTTTTTTAAACTATAATCCTATGTTTAATTAGTTCAATTTAACATATTTTGATTTCATTCATGATATAACCCAATTAATAAAATTAAGATAAAAAAAAATCTAATTTTTGTTCAAAAAATAAAATTTACTAATTTAAATAATGGAATAATAGGAAAAATAAGTGCAATTTCTACATCAAAAATTAAAAAAATTACGGTAATTAAAAAAAAATGTAATGAAAAAGGAATTCGTGCTGATGATTTAGGATCAAATCCACATTCAAATGGAGAACATTTTTCTCGGTCAGAAAAAGTTTTTTTTGATAAAATAATAGATAAAAATATTATAATATTAGAAACTAATATAATAATTAAAAAGATATTTGTTATTAAAATAATTATTTATATTAAAATATATATATATATATTAAAAATTTAATATATTAATATAAATATATATATATTAATTTTAAAAAATTAAAATTAATTATATTAATATAATATAATTTATACGAATATTAATTGTTTAATTTCCAATTTTGTTTTTAATATAAATATTATAAAAAGAAAAAAGAGAAATTATTAAAAATTTAATAATTTATATTAAATATTTTAATATAAAAAAAAAAAATCTATTTAAAAAAATCTTCATATAAATAAATTTTTTATGGTTTATTAATTTTATTTAAAGTTTATTTTACATATAAATTTTAGTGTTAGTTTTAAATTATTTTAATAATAATTTATGTTAATAAAGTAGTAATTAATATTAAATTATTTAAGAAATTAAGATTTAGTAATATTTTAATTAATAACAAATTTTGTGCCAGCAGTTGCGGTTATACAAAAGTTAAATTAAATTTTATTAGTAATTAATTAATGAAAATTATATTATAATTAAAATTTTAAATTATTAGGTGAAATTTTAATTTAATAAAATTTTATATGTTAAATTATGATTTAATAAATTTTATAAAAAACTAGGATTAGATACCCTATTATTAAAATTTAAAATTAAAATACTAAAATAGTAGATAATTATTTATTGAAACTTAAATAATTTGGCGGTATTTTAGTTCATTTAGAGGAATCTGTTTAATAATTGATAATCCACGAATAAATTTACTTAATTTATAATTTTGTATATCGTTGTTAAAAAAATATTTTTTAATAAAATTAATATTTAAAAATTATAATTTAAATTTAAATCAGATCAAGATGCAGATTATAATTAAGAATATAATGGATTACAATAAATTTATTTAAATGGATATTAATTTGTAATAATTAATTAAAAGTGGATTTAAATGTAATTTTATTTAATTTAATAAAATGATTAAAAATTAAAATATGTACATATTGCCCGTCGCTTTCATATAATAATAAGTTGAAATAAGTCGTAACAAAGTAGAGGTACTGGAAAGTGTTTCTAGAAAGAACAAATTAGAGCTTGAATTTAAAGTATTTCATTTACATTGAAAGGATATTAAAAATTAATTAATTTGAGGGGAAAAATTAATTAGTTATATTATAATAAAAAAAATTTTAAATAAAAATATTTTAAGGGGGTTAAAGTATTTATAAAGAAAAAATTAAATAATTTATAATAAATTAGTATTGTAAAAGAATTTTGAAATAAATGAAATATAAAATTAGTATAAAGTAATTTTTATTTAATGTATCTTGGGTATCAGAGTTTATTAAAAAAAATTTTTAAAAAAAAAATTCTCGAATTTAAAAGAGATAATTAATTAATAAAGTTATTGTAGCATAAATATTTTACATAATTAATTGGAAATTAAATGTTAATCGTTTTTAAATATATCTAGTTTTTTTAGAAAAAAATTTAATTTTATTTTATATTATAAAAAATTTAATTAATTAAATTTTTTATAATATAAAATTATATTTTAAGGGATAAGCTTTAATTTAAATTTATATAAATATTTAAATAAATTTAATTGAAATTTTTATGATTTATATTGTTAAAAAATTTTAATTTATTATAAATAATTTCATTTAAAATAAAATTTAATAAATTTTTATATTATTTATAAAAAAAAATTTTAAAATAATGTAATAATTGATATAATGATAAAATTAGTATATAAAATTATTTAATAAAAATAATTATTTTTAATAAAATTAATTAAAAGGAATTCGGCAAAAATTTATATTCACTTGTTTATCAAAAACATGTCTTTTTGAAAATAATATAAAGTCTAATCTGCCCACTGATTTAATAATTGAAGGGCTGCAGTATATTGACTGTACAAAGGTAGCATAATCATTAGTCATTTAATTGATGACTTGTATGAAAGATTGGATGAAATATAAACTGTCTCTTAATTAAATATAGAATTTAATTTTTTAATTAAAAAGTTAAAATAAATTAAAAAGACGAGAAGACCCTATAGAGTTTTATAAATAATTTAATTAAGATTATTTGATAAAATAAAATTAAAATTAAATTATTTATTTTGTTGGGGTGACAGAAAAATAAAATTAACTTTTTTTAATATAAAACATTTATAAGTGGTTAAATGATCCAATATTATTGATTATAAGAAAAAATTACCTTAGGGATAACAGCGTAATTTTTTTTTTTAGTTCAAATAAGAAAAAGAGTTTGCGACCTCGATGTTGGATTAAGATAAAATTTAAATGCAGAAGTTTAAAATTTTTGATCTGTTCGATCATTAAAATCTTACATGATCTGAGTTCAAACCGGTGTAAGCCAGGTTGGTTTCTATCTTTTGAAAAATAAAATATTTTAGTACGAAAGGATTAAATATTTAAATTAAATTTATATTTTTGAATTTTATTAAAATATATTTATATAATAAAAAATAAATAAATATATATATATATATGTATATATATATATATATTATATGAACTTAAACTATTTTGGCAGAAAAATGTGATGATTTTAGAGTTCATTAATATATAATTAAATTATATAGATAGTATATGTTTATATTTGATATTTATATAATTATAATTGGATTATTAATTTTAATTATTGGAGTTTTAGTCGGTGTAGCTTATTTAACTTTATTAGAGCGAAAAGTTTTAGGTTATATTCAAATTCGAAAAGGTCCTAATAAAGTAGGTTTTATAGGAATTTTACAGCCTTTTTCTGATGCTATTAAATTATTTACTAAGGAACAAACTTATCCAAATTTTTCTAATTATATTTGTTATTATTTTTCTCCTGTAGTAAGATTTATTTTATCTTTAATGATTTGATTATTAATTCCTTATTATTTTAATTTAATTAGTTTTAATTTGGGAATTCTTTTTTTTTTATGTTGTACTAGTTTAGGTGTTTATACTGTAATAGTAGCTGGTTGATCTTCAAATTCAAATTATGCTTTATTAGGGGGTTTACGTGCTGTAGCTCAAACTATTTCTTATGAAGTTAGATTAGCTTTAATTTTAATGTCTAGAATTATTATAATTATAGATTTTAATTTAATATTTTTTTTTTTTTTTCAGGAAATAATTTGATTTATTGTTTTAATATTTCCTTTAAGTTTATGTTGAATAAGATCTAGATTAGCTGAAACTAATCGAACTCCATTTGATTTTGCTGAAGGTGAAAGTGAATTAGTTTCTGGATTTAATATTGAATATAGAAGAGGGGGTTTTGCTTTAATTTTTTTAGCTGAATATTCTAGAATTTTATTTATAAGAATGTTATTTGTTTTACTTTATTTAGGGGGTTTTAATTTAAGAATTATATTTTATTTAAAATTAAGATTTATTTCTTTTTTATTTATTTGAGTCCGAGGAACTTTACCTCGTTATCGTTATGATAAATTAATATATTTAGCTTGAAAAAGATATTTACCAATTTCTTTAAATTTTTTATTATTTTTTTTAGGATTTAAAATTTTATTATTATAATTTAATTTTTTTTAGTATAAATTAATAGAAATAAAATTCTTTCTTAAGTTTTCAAAACAAATGCTTATAACAAGCTCATTAATTATTTATTAATTAAATAATAAATTATCTCAATATTTATTTATGAAAGGGTTAATAATAAAATAAGAGAAATAAAAAACAGTTAATAATTGTCCTGTAATAATATAAGGATCTTCAACTGGTCGAGCTCCAATTCAAGTTAATAAGATAACAATTGTTACTATTGATCAAAATAATACTTGATTAATAGGGTAGAATTGAATACCTTGAATTTTTTTATTAAATGTAAAAGGAAGGATAATTAAAATTAAAATAGATATTACTAAAGCAATAACTCCTCCTAATTTATTTGGAATTGATCGTAAAATTGCATAAGCAAATAAGAAATATCATTCTGGTTGAATATGAACTGGAGTTACTAGGGGATTAGCAGGAATAAAATTATCAGGATCACCTAATAAATAAGGGTTTGTTAATGTTAAAATAGTTAATAAAAATAATAAGATAATAAATCCAATTAAGTCTTTAAATGTAAAAAAAGGATGAAATGGAATTTTATCTAAATTTCTATTTATTCCTAGTGGATTATTAGAACCTGTTTGATGTAAAAATAATAAATGAATTATTGTTATTATAAGAATAATAAAAGGTAAAAGAAAGTGAAATGTGTAAAATCGAGTTAATGTTGCATTATCTACAGCAAAACCCCCTCAAATTCAGTTTACTAGTATAACACCAAGAGATGGAATAGCAGATAAAAGATTTGTAATAACAGTTGCCCCTCAAAATGATATTTGTCCTCATGGTAAAACATAACCTATAAATGCAGTTGCTATTAATAAAAATAAAATAATTACTCCTACTATTCAGGTATATTTTAAATTAAATGATTCATAATAAATTCCTCGTCCAATATGTAAATAAATACAAATAAAAAAAAAAGAAGCACCATTTGCATGGATTGTTCGAATTAATCACCCATAATTTACATTTCGGCAAATATAATTTACTCTATAAAATGCTATTTCAATATTAGCGGTATAATATATAGTTAAAAATAATCCTGTTAAGATTTGAATAATTAAACATAAAGCTAATAATGAACCAAAATTTCATCAAGCTGAAATATTTGAAGGTGAAGGTAGATCAATTAATGATCCATTAATAATTTTTAGAATAGGATGAGTTTTTCGTAAAGTTAAAAATTTATTTGTCATTAATTTTAATTTAAGGATGAACGAATAGGACCATAAAAAATATTAGTAATTTTTACTACAGCAATTAAAGTAATAAATAAATAAATTACTAATATTATTATAATTAAAAATGTTTGATTATTATATAATTTTCTTAAATTAATTTTATTTTCATTATTAAAAAAAAATATTAAATCATTAAAATTAATTATATCTGAATTTATTGAAAGATTTATTCAAGATATATTATTAAAAAATATAAATTGGATTATTATTATTAATACAAATAAAAAAAAAATTCTTTTTTTTAAATTAATTATAGGTTTAAATATTTCATTTGATGCAATTCTTGAAACATAAATAAAAAGAACTAATAGTCCTCCTAAAAAAGTAAGAAATAAAATATAAGAAAATCAATAAGTTTTAATTATTATTCCTGTTAATAAACAAGTTAATAAAGTTTGGATTAAAATTATTAGTCCTATAGATAATGGGTTATTTAAAAATAATATAAATAAAGAAATTATAATTAATAATAGAGAAAAGGTTAATTTTATAATATCAAATCAAAGAATAGTTTAATTAAAATAATAATTTTGGAGATTATTGATAAAGAAATTCTTTTTCTTTGAAGTTTTTAAAGTAAATTACTTAACTTTGATTTACAAGACCAATATTTTTTTAAACTATAAAAACTAATGATAATTTTAAATATGTGAATTATTTTTATTTTAATGTTTGTTGTTGGAAATTTAATTTTTATTTCTAAACATAAACATTTATTAATTGTTTTACTTAGATTAGAATTTATTGTTTTAAGAATTTTTTTTTTTATATTGATTTATTTAAGTTTTATTGATTATGATATATATATATTAATAGTATTTTTAGTTTTTTCTGTTTGTGAGGGGGCTTTAGGCTTATCTATTTTAGTTTCTATAATTCGAACTCATGGTAATGATTATTTTCAAAGATTTAATTTATTATAAAATTTTAAGATGAATAATTTTTAATTAATTAATTAATTTATATTATAGTGTATATTATTATATTATTAATTGTTATATTATTTATAATAAATTAAAATTAAAATATATATATATATATATATAAATTATTAAATTATAATGATAAAATTTTTAATTATGATAATTTTTATAATTCCTTTTTGTTTTATAAAAAATATATTTTGAATGGTTCAAATAATATTATTTTTATTAATATTTTTATTTATAAATTTAAGAATAAGATTAAATTTATTTTGTAATATAAGATATATGATGTCTTGTGATATTATATCTTATGGATTAATTATATTAAGAATTTGAATTTCTATTTTAATAATTATGGCTAGTGAAAATTTATATAAAATAAATTTTTATTTAAATTTTTTTTTATTTAATGTTATTTTTTTATTAATTATATTATATTTAACTTTTAGAACAATAAATATATTTATATTTTATTTATTTTTTGAGGGTAGATTAATTCCTACTTTATTATTAATTATTGGTTGGGGATATCAACCTGAGCGAATTCAAGCTGGTATATATTTATTATTTTATACTTTATTTGTTTCTTTACCTTTATTAATAGGAATTTTTTATACTTTTAATGAAATAAATTGTATAATAATTTATTTTTTAAAAATTTTTAATTTAAATATTTATATATTATATTTTTCTATAATTTTAGCTTTTTTAGTAAAAATACCTATATATTTTGTTCATTTATGATTACCTAAGGCTCATGTTGAAGCTCCTGTATCAGGATCTATAATTTTAGCTGGTATTATATTAAAATTAGGAGGTTATGGTTTATTACGTTTATTAATTTTTTTACAAGAAATTAATTTAAAATTAAATTATATTAGAATTGTTATTAGATTAATTGGAGGGTTTTATATTAGTTTGAAATGTTTTTGTCAAGTAGATATTAAATCATTAATTGCTTATTCATCTGTTGCTCATATAAGAATTGTTATTAGAGGAACAGCGACTTTGTTTTATACTATGTAGTGATAATGGCAACATTCCGTTCAGTTTGCATGGATATGGCATGGACTCGCGCGCCGCCTCCGAAAAACTATACGACCGCATTCCGAGATATGCCCTAATCGCCCACAGTTCTCACATCAATATTTTGCGTTCCAATTTAGTTATGATATGATTATGAAAGCTGAGGGCTGTCATCAATTTGGAACGCTAGTGAATGTGCTAATGCTGGGGCCACATTGTCGCGATAAAGCGAACTTAGCTCCATGGGCTCTCTTTTATTCAGCGAGACGTCGAGCTGTGTGCGAGAGAGAGCGCGCGAAGTATAGTTTGTCTTATCGCGACAATGTGGCCCCAGCATATCAGTGCTCGCCCAGCGTCAAAACTTAAAACATTACTTATTTCTTTGTGTATAGCTACACCACAAATTTCTTCGTCTTTTTTGGTTAGGTGGCGACGGTAGCCAGAATCACAATTTCGAAAAAATGCCAATAACAACACAGCCAAATAACGGTTCACGGAACAAACATAAGTTATCCCGCTCAAGCTTATTCGGAACGGGTGTTAGCACGCTCAAATCGATTCGATTTCATTACATTTACATCGTAATTCGGAACGCAGTCTACGACTAACGTTTTGACACCGGAAAAAAAAAAGTACTCTGTGATCAGTAAATGCATATAGTCTGTGAGTAAAATGTAATGAGTGCTAAGATGGAATTTTGTTTACAGTAGGTTTTGATATCAATGTTATTTTTGGTCATAACAGTGCTTTTTAACATGGAATAGATACACCAAAGCGAGCTGGGCTTGTATTTATTTGCAAGTTCATTGAAGTATGCCAAAAAAACGTTTTCCGAAAATGACTTGGCATTTTTGTTGTTTTTTTTCACTGTATAAAAGTTTCGTAGGCCGCTACGTATTTCTCCTTAGATCTTGGTGGCTATCACTCGCGTTTCGTGCCTCGATGAGTATTTACGGCGGAGTCAAACCTACGTATTGCTCTTCTTTCCGTGAAGTCGACATTTTTGTTAATTAATCACAACGAAAATGATAGCAAGTAAGTATTGGAAAATGACGAGCTGGTTTGTGTTTTCGCGCGCCGAGCCAGCGATGCGCGCGCAGGTTTAAATAAATGCGTTGGAAAAACTGCTAGACAGCCTATTTAATAAACACAAAATAATAGGTATTTTTGTTTTGAATACGTACCAATTAAAAACATTATAAGGTTAATATGTAAGTAGCGAAAAATATGAAATAATATATGATGAAATATTATGTTCATCATATTTTATTTAAGTACTAGATTTTGCCCGCGGCTTCGCCCGCGTGGAGGTCGGAAATTATGGGAACATGGTCTATCTAGGCGTTACGGAAAGGTTATGGACGGAAGTATGAAACTGTGTGAAAGTCTTATTTAAAAAATATGACACATTTGCCTGTGAACAACGTCTATCCCAATCTGTAAAGTAATATAAATAAAACTGGAATATCTTATGTTAAAAAATTTCTGTAAACAACATTTTTGGTTTTCCCATTTTTTGCTAAAACATGTAGATTTTGTGGGGTGGATACTCGTGAGCACGCCACATACCATGGCTGCACTCTTTTTAAATTGGAATGGTAAATCTTTAGGGGTATGAGGAACAGGGTGTAAAGCTCACTCATACTCTATGGAAAAGGGACGATCCTCCGACCAGACGGGGTGTTGGGTCTGGCGGGCAATTGCCCAAGGATTGATGCCGCCACATCACTCCCCTCCGGAGACCGGAGGTCGATAGTGGGCTGAGTCTTGTATCTTGCGATGCTTGCCAGTGCCAGTTGAGGTTCCAGTGAGTTGGAACCGGGTGCCGCATAGTTCACAGTAGGTCGGAACTGTCTGCGGTGATTCCCCAGTGAGTCGGGGTGGCGCTGCGTTGTGATCCAGTGCGTCGGATGTGGTACAGCACCGGGTAGCTGATGAGGCTGAGGGTGGTGACCAAGAATGCGCGTTCGCTGCATGCTGGTGGTCAGGATACCCGTTGAAGCCGTGGGTGCTGGCTGGCTGTGTGAATGCTTGGGCCAATGCTAGTCCTGCTCCACAACCACAACTAATTGATTAACATTTGAAAAGTCTGTTGGAGCTGCTGAAGATTATAAGAACATCTTTGCATTGTATAAACTCAATTTCCTTTGCATTATATAACTGCATAGCACATGTGTGAGTACTATGTACTATAGAGCTACCATTTACCGGGTAATATTATGTCTTTCATTGACTTGAATGTGCCCTGGCGGCTGTGAGTATGTCATGCTCACTCAGATGTCTCGCTGATGGTGGCGTGTGTGTTGGATCATTTAGCTCCCTTCAAAATGGTTGAGCTGAATGGTGTTAATCCATGCGTCATGTTCGTGAACGGGCGCCGTCAGTTGGGGCTGGTCATCTCTTGGCTGCCATGGCTTATTTTTAATTTTTGAATTGTTTATTTTTATAATTTATATCAACGGACGCTTTTATCATGCACGTCTTTCTACATTGTTCTCACATGTATAAGTAATTTCAACATGAATGATGTAACCAATTTTTGTAACAATTTTTTGATTTAAAAGAGTGTCCGTGGAGTTTCTTGCCCGTTCTTCTCCATAGGTACCTACTACGCTTTGGAATGGGCAACTAGCTTCATATTTTCTGACTGACCGACTCCTTGACAATTCAAAAGTGCCTGTAAATGGTTTAATTGAAATAAATGCTTTGAGTTTGAGTTTGAGTTTTAAGACTGGTTGTCAGACTTTTCTCAAACCATTTCTCAATATATGTATGTATGTATAACTCGCCTCACGAAAGCTTGCGGGAATGATGTTGATGACGTCACGCTGAAGTAGTTGCACGAAGGCTGCGTTGACGTTCATATTCGGGGTCACCAATTTAGGGGTATGAGGAACAGGGTGTAAAGTTCACTCGTCCTATATAGAAAAGGGAGGATCGTCCGACCAGACGGGTGTTGTGTCTGGAGGGCAATCGCCCAAGAATTGATGTCGGATAGTCTTATACAGGCTGACTTTACGATTTTCTTATACAAAATGTTCCAATCGGGTATACCTTTATACAGAAAGGCCGTTTTTTTTTTGTGAATTCTTATTTGGTCCCATAGTAAAAGTGGTTCATATTGATGAGTAGAACACCCCCTTAAATTTTGTTGCATGATTTCAAAGTCGGCCTGTATATGTTAATCGCTCGGTAAACTCTTATACCGCGATGTAGGACTTGTGACGTTAGGTCTTTGATGCGTAGTTCTTATGTGGCGGTTTCGATGCCGCCACAAATCTGTCGGAATTATTGGAATACGGGGAGTCTTAACTTTTTTTTTTTTATTACTATTTCTAACTCATGATTATTGCTTTTAAAATATTCCGCCTCAGGTGAGTAATTTGTAACCGTGTGTCATTACATTATCTGATTACGCATTAACAGAACTGGAACACCCAGTTTCAGCCTCAGCTTATGCGAAGGCACTCCTGATAACTCTAAAGAGTTGAGAAAATCAACAGGGTGATGTTACTTGTTCGGTGTCCATGACTTTGTATAGGTGTACCGAGAGATACTCCACAACGTCACTTTTCACATGACATAATGTTTTCATTAATCTTTCCCACAGTTTCATTCGCCGGTGCCAAAATTGTCCTTGCACACAACCATTCTCTATTCTCCATTAGTTTACAGATGGCTCAGATTATCTGAAAAACAACGTCTATCCACGTTGTTGATATGAACAATATTACAGAATTTTTGAATTAATGTAATCATGCCGTTACCAACTGTTACCATACGGTCTTCGCCAATTTTCAGAAGTGCAGCCGCATATTGCCCCGATTCTATAATATGCATGTGCAGTTGTACTCGCATAATAATTGTAATCAAACAATAAAGTTTTATATGCCCCCATAATGTCGACGTCTTTAGGCATGTATTTATTTCATCTGCCGGTGATCCCCTAGCTATTACCGGCAGTCTGTCTAAAATCTCCGGCTATCAATACCACCATCCCTCCCATGCTTTTCAAGCCAAGTAGTAATAACTTTTGACCGGGTGGACCGATTTTAATGAAATAAACACTAAATGTAACCTCAAGATACGGACTATGACTATATTCTCAAACCCTTAAATATCTTGAAAAGAGTCACTGAAAAATGTCAATATTACATGTGAATTTTAAAATCATCCCCCATTCTACCCTCTTGAGGGATGATTTTTGAAAAACGGTGAAATCCGTAATTGTTTATTTGTTACCAAAAGCATAAATTTAAATTTTCATAGCCCTAACTTAAGAAATGATAGGTTTCCCATACAAACTTTCATCCCCTATATCCGCCCCCTTAGGGTTATTTTTGAGACAAAAATTAGCCTATGTTCTTCCCCGGGATGCCATCTATCTCCTTGCCAAATTTTATTGAAATCCGTCCAGTGGTTTAGGCGTGAAAAGGTAACATACAGACAGACAGACAGAGTTACTTTCGAATTTATAATATTACTAGCTTTCGCCCGCGGCTTCGCCCGCGTGGAGGTCGGAAATTGTCCTACAGGAAAGTACTTCCGGGGAAAAAAGTAGGTACTTTATCCAGGTTATATATCATCAATGTGTCAAATTTCATCCAAATCCGTTAGCCGTTTTTGTATAATTGAGTAACAAACATCCAAACACACAAACATACAAACTGTCACCTTTATAATATCAGTAAGATTAAGTCATTATAAGTTTTAAGTGGGTATATTACTGTAAAGTTTCATCAAAATCCGTTCAGTAGTTTTTGCGTAAAAGAATAACAAACGTCCATCCATCCATCCTCACAAACTTTCGCATTTATAATATTAGTAAGTAGGAGCACTCCCGAGGAGATATTTAGGACACTGGCAGCCTCATGAATGACCAAGGGCATTGAAGTCGGTAGTAGGAGGTTGACAAACCTCCGATTTGCCGACGACATAGTACTTTTTTGCCCCCACAGCTCTGGAACTACAGACTATGCTTCAAGACCTAAGCACGGCAAGCCTCAGGGTTGGACTCACGATGAATCGGTCTAAAACAAAAACCATAACCAACAGCACTAAGTGTAGTTTCGAGGTAGATGGGCAGGAAACACATGTCGATGAGTACATCTACTTGGGCCAGTTAGTTCCTTTCGAAAACCGGTAACAAAAGGAATTCTATCGCTGCATCGAAAATGCCTGGAAAAGGTACTGGTCTCTGAAGACGGTAATGAAAGGCGATCTGCCGATCTCCTTGAAGCGAACACTCATCGATATGTGTATTCTGCCACTTACCGAGTCGCAAAAGTTTCTTCTTGGGGTTTGCCAAAGAGCAATGGAGCGAAGCATTCTAGGCGTAAAACGAACTGACAATTATCGAAACACTACGCTGCGCTCTAAAACGGGGATTCTTGATGTAGGCAAAAAGGCTGCCAAGCTAAAATGGGATTGGGCGGGTCATGTAAGCCGCATGCATAGCGACCGCTGGGCAACAGTCTCCACACGGTGGATGCCTGAGGATGGACGGCGCCGCCGAGGCCGGCCCAGGAAGAGGAGGCGAGACGACCTAGACGCAAATCGCAAGGGTTGGATCGAGGAGGCCCTGGAGAACGATGCTTGGAAGTATTTGGGGAGGCCTTTGCTGAGCAATGGGACAGTGTAGGCTAATCTATAAATATAAAAATGTCGTGTCACGGTGCTTGTGGTCGCACTCCTCCGAAACTTTTATTTGGTAGGTATGACAATAGGTCGTAAAGAGGTAGGTATGCAGGTAGGGTAGGTAGATAAGTAGATAGGTAGGGTAGCGTAGGTGGATAGGTAGGGTACGGTAGGTGGATAGGTAGGTGTACCGTAGATAAGCACTTAGTGCTACCAGTGCGAAACCGGGGCGGGAAGCTAGTATAAAAACAAAAAAATATAAATTGCAGTATTACTGTGAAGTTTCATCAAAATCCGTTCAGTAGTTTTTGCGTGAAAGAGTAACAAACATCCATTCATCCTCACAAACTTTCGCATTTATAATATTAGTAGGATAATATAAGTAATTAAAATAAAAACCAATTGCGTAACACACTATCAATCAAAATCTGAATGATTTTATGGATATTGCTAATCCATTGCTTCATTAATTATTATGTTCGAGAAATCTGTCAACAACGTAAATAACGCAATTAATTTTGTTGAACTGTCAAAATGAAACCCATTGCTATTGTAAGTGTGTTACGCAATTACCCCGTTGATTTAGGACATGTAACACGTTCCTGTGGGATAATTTCCGACATTCACGATTGAATTTTAAAACTAACCGTTATTCTTAAACTAACAAAAAAAGAAAGACTTCTTATATCTAATTAAAATAAAAACTACTATAATATATTTCTACTTAAAATACTACCAAAAAATTGTTATTAGAACATGGCGCGTCATTATCTGGCCCGCCGCTCACCCCCGCTTCATTCTTATCGTTGTAACTTTTAAACTATTCTTTCAAATGTCTTAGTGTAAAAGACAAAGTTTATCTACATTAAATACCGAAAGCGATGAAGTTATTAATTTTGATAAGAATTAACTAAATACTCCAAAATGTGCAATGTAAAAAAAGTCTCCATTTTAAATGTATTTATGGCTCAGTATTTTAGCTATAATGGCTTCCACATAAAAGATAGATATATGCTGTCGCGGACTTTTATTTAGAACTATTTCAGACAAACAATCCCACGATACATTATCTTCGTATAACTCTAACGGTTTAGGCAGCGCACGCCAAGATAGCTCTCAGAGGGCAGAAATTTTTCCGACTTACTTCATACTTATCGTTATATTATGGCAAAATCAAACAAAATCGTTATAAATTGTAGCCTATGTGTTATTCTGATGTATAAGCTATATCACTGTAAAGTTTCATCAAAATCCGTTCAGTAGTTTTTGCGTGAAAGAGTAACAAACATCCATACATCCATCCATCCATCCTCACAAACTTTCGTATTTATAATATTAGTAGGACTAGCTTTCGCCCGCGGCTTCGCCCGCGTGGAGGTCGGAAATTGTCCTACAGGAAAGTACTTCCGGGGAAAAAAGTAGGTACTTTATCCAGGTTATATATCATCAATGTGTCAAATTTCATCCAAATCCGTTAGCCGTTTTTGTATAATTGAGTAACAAACATCCAAACACACAAACATACAAACTGTCACCTTTATAATATCAGTAAGATTAAGTCATTATAAGTTTTAAGTGGGTATATTACTGTAAAGTTTCATCAAAATCCGTTCAGTAGTTTTTGCGTAAAAGAATAACAAACGTCCATCCATCCATCCTCACAAACTTTCGCATTTATAATATTAGTAAGTAGGAGCACTCCCGAGGAGATATTTAGGACACTGGCAGCCTCATGAATGACCAAGGGCATTGAAGTCGGTAGTAGGAGGTTGACAAACCTCCGATTTGCCGACGACATAGTACTTTTTTGCCCCCACAGCTCTGGAACTACAGACTATGCTTCAAGACCTAAGCACGGCAAGCCTCAGGGTTGGACTCACGATGAATCGGTCTAAAACAAAAACCATAACCAACAGCACTAAGTGTAGTTTCGAGGTAGATGGGCAGGAAACACATGTCGATGAGTACATCTACTTGGGCCAGTTAGTTCCTTTCGAAAACCGGTAACAAAAGGAATTCTATCGCTGCATCGAAAATGCCTGGAAAAGGTACTGGTCTCTGAAGACGGTAATGAAAGGCGATCTGCCGATCTCCTTGAAGCGAACACTCATCGATATGTGTATTCTGCCACTTACCGAGTCGCAAAAGTTTCTTCTTGGGGTTTGCCAAAGAGCAATGGAGCGAAGCATTCTAGGCGTAAAACGAACTGACAATTATCGAAACACTACGCTGCGCTCTAAAACGGGGATTCTTGATGTAGGCAAAAAGGCTGCCAAGCTAAAATGGGATTGGGCGGGTCATGTAAGCCGCATGCATAGCGACCGCTGGGCAACAGTCTCCACACGGTGGATGCCTGAGGATGGACGGCGCCGCCGAGGCCGGCCCAGGAAGAGGAGGCGAGACGACCTAGACGCAAATCGCAAGGGTTGGATCGAGGAGGCCCTGGAGAACGATGCTTGGAAGTATTTGGGGAGGCCTTTGCTGAGCAATGGGACAGTGTAGGCTAATCTATAAATATAAAAATGTCGTGTCACGGTGCTTGTGGTCGCACTCCTCCGAAACTTTTATTTGGTAGGTATGACAATAGGTCGTAAAGAGGTAGGTATGCAGGTAGGGTAGGTAGATAAGTAGATAGGTAGGGTAGCGTAGGTGGATAGGTAGGGTACGGTAGGTGGATAGGTAGGTGTACCGTAGATAAGCACTTAGTGCTACCAGTGCGAAACCGGGGCGGGAAGCTAGTATAAAAACAAAAAAATATAAATTGCAGTATTACTGTGAAGTTTCATCAAAATCCGTTCAGTAGTTTTTGCGTGAAAGAGTAACAAACATCCATTCATCCTCACAAACTTTCGCATTTATAATATTAGTAGGATAATATAAGTAATTAAAATAAAAACCAATTGCGTAACACACTATCAATCAAAATCTGAATGATTTTATGGATATTGCTAATCCATTGCTTCATTAATTATTATGTTCGAGAAATCTGTCAACAACGTAAATAACGCAATTAATTTTGTTGAACTGTCAAAATGAAACCCATTGCTATTGTAAGTGTGTTACGCAATTACCCCGTTGATTTAGGACATGTAACACGTTCCTGTGGGATAATTTCCGACATTCACGATTGAATTTTAAAACTAACCGTTATTCTTAAACTAACAAAAAAAGAAAGACTTCTTATATCTAATTAAAATAAAAACTACTATAATATATTTCTACTTAAAATACTACCAAAAAATTGTTATTAGAACATGGCGCGTCATTATCTGGCCCGCCGCTCACCCCCGCTTCATTCTTATCGTTGTAACTTTTAAACTATTCTTTCAAATGTCTTAGTGTAAAAGACAAAGTTTATCTACATTAAATACCGAAAGCGATGAAGTTATTAATTTTGATAAGAATTAACTAAATACTCCAAAATGTGCAATGTAAAAAAAGTCTCCATTTTAAATGTATTTATGGCTCAGTATTTTAGCTATAATGGCTTCCACATAAAAGATAGATATATGCTGTCGCGGACTTTTATTTAGAACTATTTCAGACAAACAATCCCACGATACATTATCTTCGTATAACTCTAACGGTTTAGGCAGCGCACGCCAAGATAGCTCTCAGAGGGCAGAAATTTTTCCGACTTACTTCATACTTATCGTTATATTATGGCAAAATCAAACAAAATCGTTATAAATTGTAGCCTATGTGTTATTCTGATGTATAAGCTATATCACTGTAAAGTTTCATCAAAATCCGTTCAGTAGTTTTTGCGTGAAAGAGTAACAAACATCCATACATCCATCCATCCATCCTCACAAACTTTCGTATTTATAATATTAGTAGGAAGTATAATATTAAGTATGGATATAAATATTATGCATAATATAAAGGCATGAAAGTCTCTTTGATGAGATTAAAAAAGCGCACATCCTCTGCTCGGGTGAAATAGTAGATAGTTTATACTAATGCCATGTTGGCACATAGTCAAGCTTCAATAAATAAGTACATAAAAGTTTTATTAAGATACCTACATTACTTCGTAAAAAAATAAAAGCATTTTCATTTGTAACAGAATATGGCCAGACTATTTTTTTTTACGTTAACTAGATAGTGAACGCCCCGGTTTGCGTATGGTATTATGTTTTACAAAAATAAAAAGCTTCACCAAAGTCAATTTCTACAATATAAATTCCATGCCGCCATGATAGTACTTACTAACTCCATACTGCCATGTCATAAGACTGGTATAGGTACTAGAACTAGGTACTCCGACTAGTAAATAGTTATATCTGTGACATTACAGCACTAGTTCGTTATGGTAAAGTAAAAAGCACGCGTGTTTAATACACTGCATTATGAATCTAAAAGCGGTTCAATAAGAGCCACTTTACGAGCAAGTGTGTTGAAAAATGTATTAAAGACTTTGCTAAACTGACGAAGCCATTGACATCATGCTTAAACAAGAACGCAAAAGTTATACATACAGATGAATTCTTAGAAGCAGTAGACAAATGTAAGCAAATTTTGACGAACGCTCCCATCCTTCAGTATCCTGACTTTGACAAAGCATTGTGACAACCGACGCTTCTGAATTTGCGATAGGTGCAGTACTATCCCAGGGTAATGTTGGCCCTGATAAACCTGTTGCTTTCGCGTCAAGAACACTATCGGAAACAGAGACACGCTATTCAACTGTAGAGAAGGAACTTCTAGCTATAATTTGGGCTATTAAATACTTTAGGCCTTATCTATATAGGCAAAAATTTACAATCTATACAGATCACAGACCTTTGATGTGGTTAATGTCCTTAAAGGATCCGAACTCAAAATTAACTCCTTGGAAATTAAAACTTGCTGAATATGATTACAAGGTCATCTATAAAAAGGGTAAACAAAACACCAATGCGGATGCCCTATCCAGAGTAAAAAAAAATCATAAAAGTATAGATTCATTAGCAGTAAATTTAGACGATAACGACGACGATGACATAATAAATAGAATATTTGAGAATGCACGCAGAGAAGCAGAAGCGAATGTTAACCCTATTGACAATAATGACAGACATGATAATAACATACCTCACAACGACAATCAACACGAGTGTAACACGGATGTTGAGATGAGAAGTGTAACCCCATCTCACACTGACACAATAGATGCTGTGAGCATTGCAGCTGATCAATTAGTTTCAACAAACCATACTCAACCTGATAACGAAAACATAGGAATACCAATCCTAGCAGTCGCAATAGACAAACAACTTAAGCAATTTCACATTAGATCTACCCCAGGCTCAATGTATAGAGTAGAAAATAGATCAACAAACGCTAGAACCGTCATCAAGGATGTTTTTATCCCCGTAAACAATTCGGAGACTGAAATAATTAAATTTTTAAAAGAACACACAATAGCAGATCGTATCTTTCACTGTTATTTTTACGATGAAAGTCTTTATTTAGCTTTCTCGAGGGTCTACACTACTATTTTCAATGATAGAGGCCCTAAATTAATCAGGTGTACATCACGCGTTACACTAGTCGAAAATAAAACAGAGCAACAGGAACTTATCAAACGGTATCATGAGGGCAAATCTTCGCATAGGGGTATTCAGGAAACGTATAAGCAACTTCATCGTAACTATCATTGGCCCAATATGTTACTTTCAGTCCAAAAGTTCATAAATCAATGCGACTTATGTTTGAGAGCCAAATATGAAAGGAATCCGTTGAGACCCCCATTAGCTATAACAGATACACCCACGAAACCAATCCAACATTTATTTATGGATCTTTATTCTACTGGAGGAGCCACATTTTTAACAATAATAGATAACTTTTCAAAATTCGCTCAAGCCATCCCATTAAATGCATCTAGTAGCGTTCACATAGCAGAAGCCTTAAAAATTACTACTGACTCTGACACAAAGTTTGACAATGACGTGATTAAGGAAATCTGTGCTCTACATGACATTCTCATCCATTTTACTACACCCAAAACCCGAACTCTAATTCCCCCATAGAACGCTTTCATTCAACCATCGGTGAAATAATAAGAATACAGAGAATGACGAATAAGGACGATCCTATTCAGTTAATAATGAAATATGCCGTCATTGCCTACAATAATGCCATTCACTCCACTACCGGCTACACACCCCGAGAACTTCTGTTTGGTCATACAGCATCTAGGAACCCATTAGAACTGTATTATCCTAAGGAATTTTATCAGGACTATGTTCTCAATCACCGCAAAAATGCAGAGGCAGTACAAGAATGCATAACAGCGCTTGTATCCAAAAATAAGGAACAGGTAATAGAGAAACGAAACCAGACAGCCGAAGCAATTACATTGAAGGTAGGTGAAACAGTTTATAAGCAAGTTGCTAAAACTGCGAGGAATGATAAGACAAAACCGGTATTTAAGGGTCCATATAAGGTCATCCATCTTCCCAACAATGTTGCCGAGATTATAGGAAGCCACCCTAACGCTAAATCCATTAGAGTACATATCAAACTCTTACGTAGACCACATTTTGTTACAGGACCTTCATCGCAGGAACCCTCCTGCTCCACGCAGCCGCAAACTTGACTCTTAATCCCGTAGACAATGTAAATGGCATTCTGCTTTTAAAACAGGGACAAATTCTAAAACAAGTAGATACTTTCAGTTTGGCTTGCGTTTATAACGTATCGTACTTACAAGAAACAACTATAAAGCTCATGGCATTATATGTCAGTACTAAAACCGCTGAAAACAACGAAGAATTACATAGAACTTATAAGGACCAAATAGATAGTAGTTTAAATCTAATAAATAAGAAAATATTGTTTATCGCACCGCATTCTAGATATAGACGTGGTATAATCAACGGACTAGGTTCAATTGTGAAAACTATTACGGGCAACTTAGATTACGAAGACGCAGTTAAATTTGAAAGTGAAATATCTAGTTTACGTAACTCAGTAAATAAAATAAAAAGCTCTCAAAAGCAATCACTATTTATAGCAACACATGCTGTTGAAGAATTCGGTAAACAGATTAAGGTTTTAAATGAAAACCAGAATAGATTAACTTCAACGTTGAAAAATACCACTAATATTAATAATATAGCAGTTAGTAGATTGCACTTCTTAGATTTATATATCCAAATAGACTTTAGTTTACAGTTACTCTTAGACAAATTAGAAATTTTAGAAGACGCAATGACATTTGCTCAGCTAGACGTTATGCATCCCAGCATAATATCGCCACAAGCCCTCATTAAGGAGATGGTGTGTATTCAAAAACAAAACCAATTTAGACCAGTAGATAGCATTAGCATAAAAAATATTCATAGTATAGAGACATCTATTAGTGTAAAAGCCTATAGTACAGAACACACTATAACATTTATACTAGACATCCCATCCATTGATACAAAACCTTATGACCTTATCCACTTATACTCCATTCCCGATAAACAAAATCTCACAATTATCCCTAAAACCAAATTCCTAGCACTGGGAAGCAACGAGTACTCATACCTAGAAGGAGAATGCAAGAAGATCACGCAAGACACACGACTCTGCACATCATTGAACACACAGCGTGTAGACGACTCTACAGACTGCATAATATCGCTCATCCAACATCGAATCGGAAACTGCACTAGAGCCAGGATGGACCTCAAGCAAGGGAAAATACAGAAACTCCAGGACAACAAATGGCTGATTATTCTTAAAGAAGAGAAAATCTTAAGAACCTACTGTGGAAGCAGAACGAAATACAAAAGGTTAGCAGGCATACATATCGCTAGCATATCAAGCGAATGTCAAATGGAGATATTAAATCAAACTCTTAAGACACACATCAAGACAGTTACAATAGATGAAATCATACCACTTCCCAGTAATACAGTTATACCACAGGGAAACATTCACTATAACCTACAATTAGAAAACATAGATTTGGACAGCATACACGAGCTAATGGACCGTGCTGAAGATATAGAGGAGCCCACAATCGACTGGCAAATTATGATGGCCATACCGAGCTGGACAACATTAGGACTCTACATCATCCTAATAACAATCACTGTATGGAAGATCTGGCAGTGGAGACAGCAAAAACCCAAACAGGATGGACCACGCACCGAGGACGCTGCGGGAAGCTGCGGGACGCGCTTCCATCTTAAGGAGGGAGGAGTTAGGCAATCGCCTAATGCATGAACTGCTGACTATACATCGGATGGAGTAGTGCGTCATCGCGTAAAGTGCATAGTTGTAGATTTATCAATAAGCTAGCTATTAAAAATATTTTAATTGTAATTTAGTCTTGTAGAACAATCTGAAGAATAAACATTGTTTTTATAATAAATAAATATTTTTTAATTAAAATCTCGATCGCCGATATTTAACTCCGGCTGTACTATTTTATTTCACCACACGATCCCACAAATTTGGGGGCTCGTCCGGGATTGCGGTGAAATAATTGGAGTAAAATACGACTACGACGCCAACGCACGCCGATTGTTTTTTTGAAAAAATCCAAGGTCCTACGGACAACGACGACGGTTACGCCGATATTTCTAGTTACGACGATTACGAGGAATTACGATGCCGACGGAGAAATCCGACCAGGAATTTCATGATGCGGCAGCATCTGCATCGGCCCACGGCGACATGTTGCATCTTACGGAACAGCTCATACGAAAATTCAGTGCACAAGACGAAACGCATACTGTATCCATGTGGATACGGGATATTGAAGAAAATGGCGAAATATTTCTATGGAGTCCGACCCAACTGCTGTTAGTGGCGCGACGTTCGCTAACAGGTACAGCAGCATTATGGTTACGCAGCGAGAAAATTTATAAAACATGGGACGAATTGGACGTAGTTTAGCAGAAAGGACTCAACCCACACTATGGTCAAAAATGAGTTATATATGCCAAAGAGGTCCTAAAGGTTGGTTCTTTCACTCAGCAAAAAAGATCCATAATACTACAAAAATAAGGATGTTTTTTTAATGATGCGAACCAACCCACATAGAGACGGGTATTTTTCTACAAACCACTGTAATAACCCAAACTGCTTGGGTCGTTTTTAATAAATCCAACTTGAAAGAAGCATGTCTATATTTAATATAACAGAATTGCCTCAAAACACTTGAATCGTTTCAGTTAAAATACCTTCATAGAAACTAGTACATTTTTTAATTCAACTAAAAGGACTCAAACTGTGTGGATCATTTCTGATAAATTGATGTGGGACTATTTTCTTATAAATACGATAGTTAAAGCTTAACGTGGAATGAAACTTAAAAATTAATTAGTAAAATGGAATGTAAGAAGAATGAATGAGATGGGAGTGAGTGAGAGTGAGAGTGGGAGTGAAAATGATGGCGGAGGATTGAATTAAGAAAGCTAACGACGACAAGACGACAAGAAGTAAAAATTTGTATTAAAATAACTAACGAGCCTAAAAATAAACGAAGATATAACGAAAAAGTGTTTCTCTCACCAAGCCCATCTCCTACAATTGTGGGCACGTCCGGGATTGACTGGAAACATTTGGCTGCAGCGGATCGCTGGCGGGTGCCACGCGATACGTTTAAGAAGAAAGACGAACGACGAAGTAGCTGGGTAAAAAGCGGCAAGGTGGCTGCTACTACTCACTACATACGAAGACTTCCACAAGAAGATGCCTGTGGATAAGGAGATTAGAGGTGTGGATACCGGCACCAGTTCGACTGCGGTGGCTGGGGCGTCAGCCGTGATGTCGTCCGATGCTACGTACGGCATAATGCAGTTTAGTGGCGATGATAAAACCTATTCTTCGTCAAAATGGGCTGCCGACATCGACGTTAATGCCGAAATATTTGGCTGGACCGCCCAGCAGAAGCTGATCATCGCTCGACGATCGCTTGTGGGTACTGCGGAATTATGGCTTAAATCCGAGAAGACGTTTAAGTCATACGACGATTTGAAGACGGCTGTTCTCAAAGAGTTCCCAGACGCATTAAATTCAAAAGAAATGCATGAATTCATGGCAAGCCGCAAGAAAAGGAAAGACGAAACTGTGTATCAGTATATGCTCATTATGAAGGAATTGGGAAAAAGGGCAAAATTTCCCGATTACATCGCTATACAGTACATAGTAGACGGCATAACTGATTACGAAAGCAATAAGGCAATATTATACGGAATTACATCGTACAGCGTGCTGAAAGAAAAACTCTCAATTTATGACATGATGAAGTCAAAGATGAAAAGAAGCAACGAAAGCAAACATAGTGTGGCCAGTACGAGTAAACAAAGCGGTGATAGTAAGCAGAAAACATCAGGTGAAAAGCGGTCATCACCATCCACTCGTGTGTGTTTTAAGTGTGGTGAAAAGGATCATGTGGCTAGTCAGTGTCCGAATGGTGTGAAATGTTTTCGGTGCAATAAGTTCGGTCACCTAAGCAAAGATTGCAGCGGCCATATTGTTCCTCGTGATGCATTAAAATCGAACACAAGGAACGCAAGCGGAACTGGAAAGTCTATGTGTGTGACCGATAATGTTGGTAGCAGTGACAACACCGAACGAGTGAACGAGTTGAACGACGATGGGAAGAATGGATCGACCAGAAACACTGATGTTGGTACTACTGTTGGCAGCTGTCAAATAAGCAGTGGCTGTCAAAATCGATTTGACGTTTCGAACGTAAACAACAACAAAACGAATAAGTCTGTGAAAAGTGTTAAAATGTGCGGTGTTATTGTTGATTCGCTGATAGATACGGGCTGTGACTATAATTTAATAACGTCTGAGTTGTTTTTCGGTTTAAACGACGACGTATACGTCAAAGATGAAGTTATATTAACAGGACTAGGATCGGCGAAGGTGTGTACTCTGGGTAAGTTCAAAACATTTTTAGAAGTTGACAATAAAAGTTTTGAAACCTGTTTTTATGTTGTTCCATCAGGTGTTATTCCTTATCAGGTCATATTAGGTCAATCTTTCTTGGTAAATGCAACTATCTTATTAGACAAAGGTGTAGTCAAGCTTATGCCACAAGATGATTACAGTCTGTGTTTGTTAAGTTTACCTTGCGAATATGAGGAGCTTATTTCTCAGATCCCTGTGGTTCAAGAGCTCATTGACAACTATAAGCCATTAAAGATTAAGGAACCACCTATCAAATTAAAGATTATAATGAAAGATGATATCCCAGTTGCTCAGCGTCCAAGAAGATTAGCTATCAAAGAAGAAGAAGTAGTTAAGCAACAAGTTGAGGAGTGGTTGGAGAAGGGAATAATAAGACCTAGCTATTCGGAGTACGCAAGTCCATTAGTATTGGTCAAGGAGAAAGATGGTAGCTATAGAGTTTGCGTAGATTACAGAAAAGTAAATCAAAAGATGGTTAAAGATGAACTTCCCTTGCCAGTCATAGATGACCATATTGATAAATTGAGTAAATCAAAAGTTTTTAGTACACTAGATTTGAAAAATGGATTTTTTCATTTGCCAGTGGATGAGGGTTCGGTGAAGTACACTTCTTTTGTGACCAGCAGTCCTGAAGGGCAATACGAGTTTCTAAGGGCACCTTTTGGTCTGTCTATATGTCCAAACTACTTCAGTAGGTTCATTAACATCATTTTTAGAGATTTAGTTGGTCAGAGAATAGTTTTAATTTTTATAGATGACGTTGTAGTCCTAGCTAACGATGAAAAAGAGGCTCTAGATCGTCTCAGTTTAGTTTTAAAAGTTGCTTCTGAATATGGGTTAGAAATTAATTGGAAAAAGTGTCAGCTATTACAAAGAAAAGTAGAATCCGCCTTTGTACCTTTTTTGTGTGTGAAAAGTTTAAATAAATAAATAAATAAATATTTAGGTCATGTAATTGAAAATGGTACGGTCAAACCATCACCTAGTAAGACTGATGCAGTTGTTCGTTTTCCAGAACCAAAGTCAACCAAACAGGTTCATAGTTTTGTGGGGTTAACATCGTACTTTCGCAAGTATATTGAAAGTTATGCAATTATAGCTAGACCACTAACTGAATTACTAAAGAAAGATAGGGCATTTTACTTTGGGGAAGAAGAGAGAAAAGCATTTGAAATTTTGAAAACTAAACTTTGCAGTGAACCTGTGTTGAAAATATTTGAAATTGGCTTGGACACAGAGGTGCATACAGATGCGTCAAAGTATGGATTTGGGGCAATTCTTATGCAGAAAGATAGTCAAGATGGAAAATTACACCCTATTCATTACATGAGCAAGAAGACCAGTGTTACTGAACAAAATTATCACAGCTATGAGCTGGAAGCTTTAGCAGTGGTTGAAGGCATTAAGAAGTTTAGAAAGTATTTATTTGGGATTCATTTCAAGATTGTGACTGACTGTTCAGCATTCCAGAAGACATTGTATAAGAATGAAGTATCTACCAAGGTAGCTAGATGGGTCTTGTTCCTTCAAGATTTTGATTATGAAATAGTTCATCGGTCAGGAAAGAAGATGCCACATGCTGATGCACTAAGCAGAAACCCACATGTTTACCTTATCCAGTCAGAATTACATGCAAGAATATGTAAAGCCCAGAAGGAAGATGAAAATTTAAATTTAATAAGAGATATTTTGAAAGAGAAAGAATACAAAGATTTTTACATTGACAATGATTTAGTTTACAAAGGAGTTGAGAAGAAATTAGTTATACCAGAAGTCATAAACACCGAAATTATAAGAAGAGCTCATGAAGTAGGACATTTCGGAAAGAAGAAGACTATTGATATGATAGAAAAAGATTATTACATAAAAGATTTAACTAAGAAGATAGATAAAACAATATTGGGATGTGTTCCATGTATTTTGGCCAGTAAGAAGGAGGGAAAACAAGAAGGCTTCCTCAACCCAATAGAAAAAGGAGAACTTCCATTAGAGACGCTGCACTGTGATCATCTTGGTCCATTGGATGCTACAAAGAAATTGTATAATTACATTTTAACTGTCATTGATGCTTATACCAAATTTGTTTGGATATATCCCACAAAGACTTTAACATCTAAAGAGACAGTGGACAAACTGAAAGTTCATCAAAAAGATTATGGAAATCCATCAAGAATTATCACTGACAAAGGTACAGCCTTTACAGGAAAGGATTTTCAAGATTACTGTAACCAAGAGGGTATTCAGCATCATACAATCACTACAGGCATCCCAAGAGGCAACGGACAAGTTGAGCGCATTCATAGGGTAATTATCTCTGTCTTGACTAAGATGTGTGTACAGGAACCAACTCATTGGTATAAGTATGTAAGTCATGTTCAAAGGGCTATCAATAGTACCTATCAAAGATCAATAAATACCTCACCTTTTTATTTATTTATTGGAACGAAAATGAAGCAGAAAGAAGATATTTCAATTTTGGAATTAATAGAAGAAGAAAGCAGGCAAGATTTTATTGAAAAACGACATCATTTAAGACAGGAAGCTAAAGCACAAATTTTAAAAATACAAGAGGAGAATATCTAGTCATTTAATAAAAAAAGGAAAGAAGAACAAGAATATAAAGAAGGGGACATAGTTGCCATTCGCAGAACACAATTTGGAAATGTAATGAAACTAAAACCAAAATTTTTAGGGCCATATAAAGTTGTCAAGAATGTAGGTAAAGGAAGGTATCATGTGCAAAAGGTAGACCTTAATGCAGAAGGACCTATTAAGTCTTCAACAGGTGCAGACTGTATGAAATTGTGGCCATGAGTTTGTTCTAGTTAATCTCTTACTCATTCTATTTTGTCTAATAGAATGTGATAGGTAGATGCTAGCTATATTAGGTGACATAACCTTCATTAAATCTTCCTAACGATGAGATATAACTTAATCTTTGATGTGTTGGTGTATTTTGAAATTTTGTTAAAATTGTAATTTGGTTGCTATAAGAAGTAGGTATGTGCTTATCTAAGTTGGTGTCACTGTAAAAAAAATAAAAATATTGAGTTAAGAATTTAAGATGTGTAAGATTAGAAGTTACTTATAGGAAGTAACTCATCATTGTTGTTGTAATAAACCTAATTTTGTTGTAGTGCTGTATCAATGACTAATGTCACATGAACATAAATGTTCACATAAAATTATATTTACCTATAATGAGGTGTAACACATTGTGGTGTTGCATTACAAAGTTGTATTAATTTTCCTTTGTTTTGAGTATTTAACTAAAGTGCATGTTATTAAAATAAAATGCATAAAGATTAATTGTAAGTTGTGTTGTATAATTAACTTAAATTCAAGGTGAAGATGATGAAGTATGTAAGGTGGTAAGGATGATAGAAGAGAGGAAAAAGTTAAGTAAAATTCATTGTTGAATTAAGAAGTAAGTTTATTTTGTTTCTTTCACAAACTAAGTTGTATTATTGTTACCAAGTTCCACATAATATTTTGTTACTTACAAACTTAGAATCTAAGCAGTTGATGTGTAAAAGTTTTCAGAAGTAAATTTAAAATTTGAACCATTGGATTGTAACTATTGTAAGTAGAAGTAAAAGTAGTCTAGTTTAACGTAGTATAGTCTGAGGTCAGACTAAAGGTCAGAATAGCCGAACTGTGGGACTATTTTCTTATAAATACGATAGTTAAAGCTTAACGTGGAATGAAACTTAAAAATTAATTAGTAAAATGGAATGTAAGAAGAATGAATGAGATGGGAGTGAGTGAGAGTGAGAGTGGGAGTGAAAATGATGGCGGAGGATTGAATTAAGAAAGCTAACGACGACAAGACGACAAGAAGTAACAATTTGTATTAAAATAACTAACGAGCCTAAAAATAAACGAAGATATAACGAAAAAGTGTTTCTCTCACCAAGCCCATCTCCTACATTGATTTACGAAGAAACAAGCCGATATTGCATTCAGCTAAAATGACCCAAACTATGTGAGTCGTTTCAGTTAAATTACTTTCATGGAAACTAGTATATTTTTTATTCAACTGAAACGACTCAAACTGGGTGGATCATTTCTGATAAATTTATTTACGAAGAAACAAGTCGATTTTGTATTCAGCTAAAATGGCCTAAACTAGTCGTCTCAGTTAATATTAAACTTATATGAATTAGTTTATTTTTTGATTTAGCAAAAAAATAACTTGCTGTTTGATAGTGCAATACATATCACAAAAAGGAATTAAATTATTTATTTATACATTTCATTTGGCAACACAAAACTATATTTTTTATACTTAAAATACTGTTGCTGTCATTCTTTTCTTTCACGTATCGCGCGTAAAAACTTTCTCCGAGTAAACTTTTTTAGTGATTGTGATAAATAAGTATTGGGAAACGCCCGGAATAATGAAACGGATTGATCGAATTTTAATGAGTGCTTTGAAGAATAATAATAATTCTAATAGGATGGAAGAGTTCTTGCAGCGTAAGTTATTTGCTTAACCTAAAATATTTATCTAACATTAAGTTCAAATTAATGATTGTAAATAAAATTATCTATCATAAGGTAAAACTTGCGCACTCTGTGTTTACAAGTTAATAATTATATTTATACCTACATTGACTTAGTAACGCTTTCAAGGTCTCTAAACGGCCATAGCAGTCATAAAAATAAAACTTCTAATAAATATGTCTCGTTCAGTGTCCTTAAAAGCGGTAACAAATGAATGGCGGGGCTAGTACAAAATTCACGCAAAACTGTCTTGAGCCAAACTATAAACGAAGGTACTCTAGGTTCATATTATATAGTAATCAAATAAACTTTATCATTCTAATTTTAAACCGTATAGCTTTAAAACAGTGTTAAATTTTGCTTGTTTTTTACTGTTTATGTTGATTAATATGAATATTACGTGAACATAAGTAAAAAGCAATATCTTGCCATATGCTTATGTACCTACTTTCAGATGATAAGGATTTTCCTGCTGCTTCTTTTGCTCCAATGAATGCAACTGTGATGGATCAGCTTGAAAGTAATAATTTAATTTAATAATATTTTGTACTTACCTACTAACAAACAATATCTTGCCATAAGCTTAAGGTGGTTGTGCTTATGCTTATGTACCTACTTTCAGATGATAAGGACTTTCCTGCTGCTTCTTTTGCTCCTCCAATGAATGCACCTGTGATGGATCAGCTTGAAAGTAATAATTTAATTTAATAATATTTTGTACTTACCTACTAACAAACAATATCTTGCCATAAGCTTAAGGTGGTTGTGCTTATGCTTATGTACCTACTTTCAGATGATAAGGATTTTCCTGCTGCTTCTTTTGCTCCTCCAATGAATGCACCTGTGATGGATCAGCTTGAAAGTAATAATTTAATTTAATAATATTTTGTATTTACCTACTAATAAACAATAATAATATCTTGCCACAAGCTTAAGGTGGTTGTGCTTATGCTTATGTACCTACTTTCAGATGATAAGGACTTTCCTGCTTCTTCTTTTGCTCCATCAATGAATGCACCGGTGATAGATCAGCTTGAAAGTAATAATAAAATATATCAATATTTTATACCTACCTACTGACAAACAATATCTTTGCAGACAACAGTGCTTATGAAAATTACTGCTGTTTTCAGATGATGTCAGCTCACCAGTGGCTCCACTGTACTCACCTCTAACCCCTCTAGTAGCGGCATTTGGAACGACTAAACGTCAAAGTAATTAATGAATTTTCTTCTACTTCTCCTTGTATTTTACGTACAGATTTTTTTTGTTAAACTCATGTTTGGGTATTTCAGGAAGTGAAAAAAATTCTTCGCCCTTACCTCCAATGTCTCCAAAAACTTTCGAACTATTCGAAACCTTAAGTAAAACATTCCCTTCAGTAAATACAGAAGAATTCGTTGATGATGACATGGCAAAAGAAGAAACATTAACTGTAATGGAATTAAGAGTGCTTGACGACGGTAAAAACATCGAGAATGACCAAGGGACCGATTATAGTTGTGATACGGACTCCGATTATGTTCCAGATAGCGAGGAAGATTCAGACAATGCAAATGGAAATGTTAAAAATAAAAGAATATTTACTGCTAACGTATTAGGATTGAAAAACAATTATGTACCAAATAGTGAAGATGATTCTGAAAATGAAACCTCAAGATCATTGTTAGAAGCTCTGAATGTATAAAGCGTAGAAAACCAGGAAGCAGATTTAAGAACAAGTGCCAATACTGCAAGAAATTCATATTTTGATGAAGAAACTATTGACGATCTCTCTAATTTAGAAGTTCATAATATAGATTCGGTTAGGCAGGACTTGGAAACACCAAACACAAGTCAGAAAGGACGGGCGAAAAGAGGACGTAAAAGAAAATATCCTGATCATACATTAGCTCAGAAAAAAGTACAAAAATTTACCATACAATGCAAAATCCAAACGAGTTGAATCGAAAGTATTTCAAAACTACGCTTGTACCTGTACTAGACAATGTTTTGCCAAGGTTTCACAAGAGCAAAGAAGAAATGAGTTCGAAAAATACATAGAATTGGGGACATATGAAGCGCAGCTATTATTCATAGTAAACAACGTTAAAGAAGAACCAAAATCAAGATCATACACTGTCACAAACAATAAAACAGGAAAAAAGAAACCCAGAAACTACAGAAGAAGATATTATTTAAGCAGTATAGAAGTTTGTAAAGACATGTTCTTACATAATTTTCAAATATCTTCCAAAAAAATTGATGTAAGTTTGCGAAAAAAGCGATCTAATCAGAGTTTGAAAGACCAAAGAGGTATTCAACAGGGTGGCTGGAATAAAACGCCAGAAGAAGATGTGGAATTTATTAAAAAGGTAATAAACTCCCTACCTAGGTACAAGTCCCATTATAGAAGAGAGAACAACAGTGACTGTCAGTACCTAAAAGTGGGGATGACTCTACAAAAAATTTACGAAGTTTATCTGGAAGAAAACAAAATACTGCACGGCGAATCTAAGAAGCCTGTTTCGTTTGAAACCTTGAAAAGAATATTTTATACATGTTTTAATTTGCGCTGCAAAACTTTAAAAAAAGACACGTGCAATAAGTGCGATACTTTCACACAAAAGATTAAAAACTGCACATCGGCCGATGAAAAGTTGAAATTGGAGAAAGAAATGGAAGATCATTTAAAAAGAGCACAAGACCTGCGACAATACATGAATGACGATTTAGCACGAGCCAAAATAGACAAAACCTTTGAATGTCTGACATTCGACCTTGAAAAAACTCTCCCGTTACCGCGCATCCCTACCAATATTGTTTTTTATAAACGCCAACTATGGCTCTATAATAGTGGCATACATGCTGGCTCCAATGACACCGGCCACTGTAACGTATGGTTGGAAGGTGAAGCAGGTCGAGGAGCACAAGAGGTCGGATCGTGTCTGGTGCGATATATAAAAAATAATATTGACCCAACAGTTGAAGAGTTGGCACTATGGAGTGACTGTTGCGGGGGACAAAATCGCAACATTAAAATAGTTTTAATGCTTAAGGCTTTACTAAACTCACACTCTAGTCTCCAAACCATCACATTCAAATACCTAGAGTCCGGCCACACATTCTTACCGAATGATACCGATTTCTCCAAAATAGAATACCAGCTTAAATTTCATGAAAGAATATATACTGCCGAAGATTACATTAATGTAATGAAAAGCTGCAAAAAGAAGAATCCTCTTAAAGTTTACAGAATGCAGATGAAGGATTTTGTGTCTACGTCTAAAATTGAAAAGAAAATAGTAAACAGAAAAACATTTATTTTGAAAGAAAAAGTGAATTGGCTAAAGACAAAAGAAATTTGTATAAAAAAGAATTTTAAACATTCCATTTTTATGAAAATGGATGGAGTAGTTAAAGAGCTCAACATTGAAAAAAAAGTTAGAGGAAAAGTTTTAGGTATTTCTGAGGATGATTTCAGTTTTCTTTGGCCTGATGGCAAAGAAATTGCACAGGCAAAATTGGACGATTTAAAATCAATGTTCCATCTTATCCCAAAAGACTGCCTGGACTTTTACAAGTCATTAAAAGGAAAGGAATCTGAGGAAGATGTGGATGGGTTCGGAGCGGAACCAGATTTCGAGGTGGAGCCGGAGCTGGATGATGACAATGATGGGTAGAAATAGAAATCGGATTTTAAAAACTTTGTACTTTTTGAATAAATACGTAGGTAATTATTAAAATATTAAATGTTTTTTATTTCAATATCAGTTTGTTCACAATTTTTTGTTACTTGTATCCTTTTTGAGAAATTAAAAGAAACATTGCTTAATGTTAAAACCAATTTAGCAGAAACGACTCAAACCCACATTTTTCCAAATAACTCGAAAAATGAGATAGTCTATGTAATACAACTTGACTCATTAAAATATTAGTATATTTGGCCCATATGTGACAATATTTCAAAATATTCCAAATACAACATCTTAAAGCAATACACACCTAAACTTGAAACCTCGATAACTCAAAAATGACTTTTTGTGGGTTGAGTCCTTTCTGCTAAACTACGTCCAATTGAAAGTAGCTATCGGAAAAGAATTCGCGGATACCCTGGATGTGAAGAAGATACATGAGTTAATGAGTACAAGACGTAAGAAGAAGGACGAATCATGTATTGACTACATGCTTGTAATGAAAGAATTAGGTAAACGCGGAAAAATACCGGACTACGTAGCTATTAAATATATAGTAGACGGCATCGTAGATGACGAGATAAATAAGATGATGTTGTATGGTGTCACGACGTATGGCGACTTTAAAGAAAAATTGAAGTTATACGCAATGTTTAAGAAAAATTCTACTAAGGACATTCGACGTAGTAAGCCGCTAAATGAAACTCAGAACAGCTGTAATAATACGAAAAACGCGGCTGCAGTGATGCGATGCTTTAACTGTGGAGAAAAAAATCATTCGTCTGATAATTGTCCTCATAGATCGCAAGGGAAAAACTGTAACGAATTTGGTCACATTTCTCCAAATTGCCCAATGAAAAAGATGGCGGATTCGGGATTGAACTTGAAGCAAACAGCGCCGGCATCAACATCGGGCATTCGGCAGACTTCGGGTACGATCGGCGGACACGAGCGATTTCCGAAGGTTGGCACTTCTGAACAAGAACGAAAACCGACCAATCAGATGTCGAAGAAAGCATTCTTCAACTTGATGCAAGAGGGCGCCACCAGCAGCGTGAACGACGAAGTTCAAGACGATGTTCAGGCTGACGTTTACACAGCCGCAAGAGCGAGTGATTCGTGTTACGATGTTGGCACTATGAAATCACGGAGCAGGGCAGCGATTGGCTATAATGACAGCGGCCATGTTGTTGAATTTGACACTTACAATGTAAACAAGTAAAATGAACCTGAAGATAGGTTACCGGTACGTATAGTACGTCGTAATAATCGTATAAAACCACTTAAAACAGTGTATGTGCGCGGTAAAACGGCTAGTGCGTTAATTGATTCGGGCTGTGACGTGAATCTGATGTCAAAGGATTTTTACAACGAACTTAACAGGTTAGATCTTGTATTGTGTAACGATAACAACATTACGTTAACCGGTTTAGGTTATTCACAAGTAAAGTCATGTGGTGTTGTCACATTAGACATAACGATTGATAATTGTTTATACCGTAGTATTACGTTCTATGTAGTAGTATACAGAGTCGTTAGGCATTACCTAACGACACTGTGCCATTCCAAATGATAATTGGTAACGATTTTCTACGAAATGTTATGATGTTTATGAAAGATTGCATGGTTAGGTTACTGCCGAAAGATGATTGGATGAACCCAAACTATGAATGGTTGAAGATGTTATGATGTATGCATATTTTTCAGACTCTGATGATTGTGTAGCTCATGTCAGTAATCCTGCTGTTAAAGAAGAAGTAAAAAGGTTAGTAACAAGTTATGTACCACGGCAAAATAAAGAAGCACCAATAGAATTGAAAATAGTTCTCAAAGATGACTTACCTGTATCTCAGCGGCCACGAAGAATCTCATTCAAGGAACAGGAAGATGTGGATCGCCAGATCCAAGAATGGCTTGATGATGGAATTATTAGGGTGAGTTACTCTGAATACTCTATTCCGTTAGTGTTGGTGAGAAAAAAGGATGGTAGTTTAAGAATATGCGTTGATTATAGAAAGATTAACAGTAAGATTTGAGAGTTAAAGAGGTTAAAGATGAACACCCACTCCCTATAATAGATGATCATATTGACAAGTTGTCCTCAGCTAGAATATTTAGTGCATTAGACTTAAAGAATGGTTACTTTCATTTACGCGTACACGAAGATTCAATTAAGTATACATCTTTTGTAACGACAACAGGGCAATATGAGTTTTTACGTGCTCCTTTTGGTCTAGCGACTTGCCCCAAGGTGTTTACAAGATTTATCACAATCATATTCAGAGAATTGATTGCCAGAGGCATTGTTATTATTTTTATTGACGATATTTTAATTCCAGCGCAAGATGAGTATCAGGCTATGGAACGCCTAAAGGAAGTTATGAATGTTGCATCGGAATATGGATTACAGATCAACTGGAAAAAGTGTCATCTGTTAACTAAGAGAGTAGAATACCTAGGCCACGTTATTGAAGGTGGTGCAGTAATGCCATCGCCAGGGAAAACAGATGCTGTTACAAAATTCCCTGAGCCTCTAAACTTGAAGCAACTGCATAGTTTTTTGGGACTTTGTTCATACTTCAGGAAATTTATACCTAAATACGCCCAGATAGCACAACCGCTAACGGATATGCTGAGAAAAGAATGCAAGTTTGAATTCAACGAGGAACATAGAGCAGTTTTTAACGAATTGAAGATGAAGTTAGCTACTAAACCAGTGTTGAAGATTTTTGAACAAAGAGCGGAGACAGAGCTCCATACTGACGCATCAGGCATTGCTTATTCAGCGATTTTAATGCAGAAAGGAGATGATGGGGATTTACACCCAGTTCATTATATGAGCCGAAGGACTACAGATGCATAGGCCAAGTACACAAGCTATGAGCTTGAAGCACTAGCTATAATTGAAGGTGTGAAGAAGTACAGACACTATTTACATGGAAAATTCTTTAAGATTGTTACTGATTGTAAAGCTTTCCAAATGACGCTGAACAACAAGGAGTTAGCATTATCCACAAGAGTTGCTCGATGGATTTTGTTCCTACAGGATTATGATTTCACAGTAGAACACCGTGATGGTACTGGAATGAGGCATGTCGACGCTTTGAGTCGAAACCCGTATGTAGCAACCTTAACATCTAGCTTACACCAGGATATAAAACGCGCACAGGAGTGTGACGAGGGCCTTAGTGCATTAATAAAAATTTTGGAAGAAGGAAAATCATTTAAAGATTACAATCTGAACCAAGGATTGCTTTATAAAGGATCAGAGCAACAACTTGTTATACCTAGTACGATGGAGAATGAAATTATAAAGAGGGCACACTGTAATGGTCATTTTGCAAAGAAGAAAACCTTAGATCTAATTAGCAAGGACTACTACATTGAAAAAATGGGAAGAAAAGTTGAAGATTATATAGCATCATGCATACCATGTCTACTGACGAACAGAAAAGAAGGAAAACAGGAAGGTTATCTTAATCCAATTGAGAAGGGAGATACCCCGCTGCACACGCTGCATTTCGATCACGTTGGACCCCTGACAGAGACTCATAAGCAGTATAATCATATACTTACTGTTATTGACGCTTTCACGAAGTTTGTATGGTTGTTCCCATGTAAAAGTACCACTACGAGGGAAGTGTTGAACAAGTTGGAGATGCTACAGCACATTTTTGGAAGTCCAGAAAGATTCATCACAGACAGAGGGACTGCTTTTACTAGCAACGACTTTCAACAGTATTGCACGAAGGAGGGAATAAAGTTATGTCATATTACCACAGGAGTACCTAGAGGCAATGGTCAGGTGGAAAGGGTTCACCGAACTATTATACCAGTACTTACCAAGTTATGTATTGAGAAACCAGGATTGTGGTACCGGCATGTAGGAAGAGTGCAGATGGCGTTAAACAGCACTTACCAGAGAAGCGTGAACACCACTCCATTTGAGATGCTAATAGGAAAGAAAATGAAGAGACAAGAAGACATAGAAATATATGAACTACTAGAACAAGAAGGACGGGACAACTACATGGAAAACAGAGAGGATTTAAGAAAGAGAGCAAAACAGCAAATACTGGAAGTACAACAGGAAAATAAGAAGAACTACGATAAGCATGCTATAAAACGAACCCAGTATGGGCCAGGGCTCAAACTTAAACCTAAATATTTGGGACCTTATCGGGTCACAAAAATCAAACGACACGACAGATATGACGTGGAAAAAGTGGATAGGATGGCAGAAGGTCCAATCAAAACCACAAAATCTGCAGATCATAATAAAAAAATGGCCAGATGACAAGGAATAAGATGAAGTATGTGATGATGAGGTATGTTTGTTGTGTGTTGACTGAATGAAATTATATATTATATTATTATTATTTATTTTTTATTTTGTGTGTATTTAGTTATGTTCTAGATTCATAGTACACGGAGTTGTTAAAGGTACGCATTACAAGTAAATTGTAACTGGTCACTTTGTGTTGCTAAGATGTTTTGTTTCTTTTATGTCTTTGTTATGCAAAAATGTAATAAGATTTCAAGTCTAAACTGTAAGTAGAGTTATGATGTATTTTTTTAAATATCTTTTCCTATGAAAAGAAATAACAAGATGTGTTAATTGACTATGTTGTGAAGTAACAGAAGTACAGTAATTACGTTTTCCTATAAAATCTGTATTGTTTAAGATTACAATCTCATTATGTTCCTGTAATTAATGTAAGACCAAACCTAAAGTGTTATCCATTAACTAAAGATGTTAAAGTAAGGAGTGATGATTGTATTATATTGATAGCGTGAGATATTGTGTCTGAGGGCAGACATGGTGCAGGATGGCCGAATGTGGTATGAATTATGAGTAGAAGGGAACGTTTTGTAGAGGTGCGAGTGAAAGGTGTATATGACTGAAAGAGAGAGGGATGGGAAAAAGGAATATGGCGACGGGTGCAAGGAACGACGAACGAGTACGGACGTGTTAGATAAGTGTTTATTTTAAGTTTTATTCGGATTGCTCCGAAAATATACAAGTTGTTACCGGCTGTACTATTTTATTTCACCACACGATCCCACACTTGTGTCTCTTGAAATTAGAAGGTCGTAAGTCAAACTAAACGTCAAGCTATTGCGTTGTGAGATTGCCTATGGACTTTTGGAGCCTACTGTACATCGTCAGGCAACTTGAAGCGTCGGTCTTCCGACGCTGGAAGTTCCCTTGAACAATCGTTCACGACGGATTGTACGTGATCAGTGAGCGAGTCGATCGCGGCTATAGAGCCAGTCAGCTAAAGAGTCAAACTGGTCGGGGATAGAGTCTAGAAGAGTGGATGTGTTGGATTTCAGCTTATCGCTTACTTTCTTCCAGTCCGTTACTCTAACGGTGGGTGGGGGATTATCGGGATCGGGGAGACCTATGCGTGGTGCGAGTCTGATAACAACCGGGCGGTGGTCAGAGTTAAGCTCGTCTACCGCTTCTATTGAGTCTAACCGTAAGTCGACGTTCTTAAGGATCGCCACGTCTAGTACGTCGGGAGTATGATTAGGGTCATGGGGAAAGTGAGTGGGGGTCATCGGGGCGATGACGTCAAAGGTCATGGAGGTCGAGAGGTCGTACAGGAGCCGACCCCTGCTAGACATTCTGGTACTATTCCAGTAGGGATGTTTCGCGTTGAGATCACCCGCGATAAGACGGAGTCGCTCAGTCCGAGAAGGACAGTGAGGTCGTTAGTGAGGACCTGGGGGTCCTCAGGATTGGTCTGGGGAGGGAGGTAAACCGACACAATAGTGATCGGTTGGTGGCCGGTCATACCTAGTCGACATATAGACACCTCTAGACGCGAGAGTGGGGGGGGGTCTATAGGGATACAATAGAGGTCTTTTTTATAATAAATGAGAGTGCCACCTCTGTGACAACGGGTCCTATCGTTACGAACTATGCGGTAATTAGCAATCCCCGGGTTGCGTTTACTGGGTTTAAGGAATGTTTCCTGAATTAGGAAGACGTCTATGTTATGGTCACGCAGGAAGATAGAAATCTCATCACGTTGACCATTAATGCCATTGGCATTGAAGTAACCTAACTTTAGGGATCGGGGTTTGTTCCTAGCTAAAACTGCATTATTCATAATGAGTGTGAGAGGGATTGGAGAGACCGGGTGATCTCAGGATAAGCAAGAAAGATCTGCTTTATCCTAGGGATGTCGTTCGATTGCCTAGCTACCGCGAGTTCGCGGGCCATTTGGTCAGCGCGGGGGGAGCAATAGGCTAGATAACACGCATTTATCTGGTTTAGGGAGGCGGAGGGAGCCGCCGGGGTGGCAGAGGGGTGCGTGGCTTTATGAGCCGGCGCTTGTTTCGCGGGAGGCGCGGGGGGGGGGGGGTGCGCGGAGGGCGCGGGGTACGCTGAGTGCGCGGGGTACGCAAAGTGCGAGGGATACGCGGAGGGCGCGGGGTATGCGAGAGGCGCGGGGGGGGGGACACGATTGCGCGGGTCCATAAGGGAATAGAGAGGAGTTTGAGAGGCTGGGGGTTTAGTGGAAGCCAGGGCTGGCAAGGCCTGCTGGTGTTTAAGGTAATTCCAGGGACTGGGCTTCTGGGGACTGACCTTGCGGGAGGTTGGGAGGAGGGGATTTTACCCGAGAGAGGGTGTTCCCTCTGCTGACGAGCGTCGAAGCGCTTAGTCAGCTTGGAAGAAGAGGTCTTGGGAGCTTTAGAGCAGCCACGGTAGTTGGCTGGATGTCCCGATTCGCCGCATAGCACGCAGCTAGAGGGTTCGGGACATTGAGACCTATCTTTAGGACGGGGGCAATCAGAAGTGCCATGGTCGCCCAGGCACTTGACGCACCTGGGTGTCGCGTGGCAATTCTTTTGCGAATGGCCGTATAGTTGGCAGCGATGGCATTGTCCGACAATGCCATTTTTCATGGACTTTTCGATTATGAAGCCTACCAGGCTACATATCGACTTAACGTTAAAGATCGGGTTGTGACCCTCTGAAGGAGGGCACACAACGAGGACCATATCGAATGTTTGACCGCCTCTAGCGCGGTGCATACGGTGGACTTCATCCACGGGGATGTTTTGCGACCTAAGGTCGGCTAGGATATCGGACGCGGGGATTTCACGCGGGATACGCTTTATGACTACGCGGGTCTGACGTTCCTCGGGAACGGTGAACGTATAGTAATCGACCTTACGGTCGTCAAGGAGCCTAGTGAGACTTTTGTAGTCTATGTGAGTGGGGACGGCAACTTTGATTCCCGTTTGGGTGTTGCGGGCGGAGGTGAAGTTAATTTTATGGTCTATTAACCATTTCGAAATGTCGGTCCACTGACCCTTGTTACTAATGAACACTGGGGGAGGATGATAGGCCTTCTTAGGGCCAGAAATTGACGATGCGGCGGGCATGTCGTCGTCCTGTGCGGAGGACGCGGCGGTCTGAGACGGGGGAGGGGAGGGGATAGCCGCGCGCGCGCTAGAGAGCGCCGCTACTACTACTGCGGGGCAGGTTGAGGGGGAAGTTACGGGCGCTGAGGGCGCGAGTGAGGTAGATGGAACGCTCTCCTCGAATGCAACGACCTTGTTGGCCTGCGAGGAGGTCTGTTTCTTCTTCTTCCTCTTATTCCCTTTTCCTACGACAGGTGTTAACCTGCCATCGGAGAGGGACGAAGAGGAGGAAGAAGCAGCAGATGAAAAGCGTGCCGCCTCTGAGTCAGAGCTCGATATGTTATCGTATGGGGAGACCGGTCGCTTTGAAGAAGCGATTGGTTCGTCCGTGTCCATAGCTAGACACGGACTGAGAGGGCCTCCGAGCTCTATAGCTGGGAGTGATTGAGAGGGCTCTAATACGTCACCGAAGTCAGTAACGTTCGTGTCTGGGGGAGGGAGGAATGACCGCTTTATAGCGGTGAACTCGTTGCCATATTTGGCTTGAAGGGTGGGTTCCTTTTTTAACAGGACCTCAAAGAACCTAAGGAGGGTCGTGAGGCGAGGGTCCTCCATTATCGAAATATTTAAATTTAAATTTGAGAGGGAATGGTGACAGGGGAAACCTAATTCTCCTAACAAATCCTATACCTAACTCCCCGGGTGGGTTAGCCCGGCGATGTGTAAACCCTCCCTGTCGGGTCTAGACAAGGAGGTGAGTACCTATGGTGAGCCCTAAGCTTGCTTTTGCCCGTTGCCTATCTTATTTGTGCAACGGGGTCCTAAGTGGGTCTAGAGCGAAGAGGTAGACACACTGAACCGCTCTAGGTGTGTTGCTGTGAAAACAAGCCTGTTACCCAAGCAGCGACTAGGAGATCCCCAAGGCCGCTACTGGGACCCGTCCAACTGACTGCCTTGCCCTGAAGGGGCTCGGCGGGTGTGATTGGGCCAACACCCCCTCGGCTTCGTTGACACCGTAAGGTTTCAACCGAGGACCACGAAACTGTGGTTTTACCCAGAAGGGGCCAACTGAAGACACGACGTAAACGTTTTATTGACAATACTCAATACTCAATACGTTTATTGCATTCCACAATGTGAACAATGACAATTCGACAATTCGACAATTCACAACAACCAATCATCATCATCGTCATTTCATTGTGACAATTTCGTTAAAGAAAATTGCTATTAATTGTGTCTTGAAAAAGACAGCAATTAATAAATCGATGATATAGTCGGGGCGACTATTTGAAGATCGTCGCGGGGCGCGACGAGATCAGGAAAACAGGATACCACTGCGGGAGCCACAGCAGGAAATCTGTAAATTCTCCTACGCACGAACAGCACGACCGCACGCGACGGCTGTCGAGCGTAGAATGTGTGACGATTACAATTTCTGGCCCTAAGAAGGCCTATCATCCCCCTCCTCTGTTCATTAGGAACAAGGGTCAGTGGACCGACATTTCAAAATGGTGTTTAGACCATAAGATTATTTACCTCAGCCCGCAACACCCAAACGGGAATCAAAGTTGCCGTCCCTACCCAAGTAGACTATAGAAGTCTTACTAGGCTCCTAGACGATCGTAAGGTAGACTATTATACCTGTCGCCGCGAAAGCTTTTACCTATAAAGATCATAACATAATCTAATGTGTAACTATTTATTATAATTGTTATTCTCAATGAAGTTGCTGAACTATTAATACTGCTACAACCATTTGCAAGGGTCTGTGTGTTCGATCGAGTTCATCTATGTTCAAGCGCCATCTATTGCCGTTTGTGAAACCGAACTCACAGTATATTGAACTATTAAACCAATTTCGATGTTGGAGTTAAAAGTAAAGTTAAAATTAAAAGGAAACATTTAGTTAATGATTTTTGGGTTTTGTCATAATAACAACAATTGCTCATTTGATATAGTAAGTTTGTTTATGACACAGCGCTACCTCTGCCCAAAAATGGCGCCGGCTGTGAATTTAAGATCAATAACTGAATGTTATAATTTAATGCAAGGACTAAATAAGTTTCAATAATAGAATACAAACTATAAAGTAATAAGATTATTTTACACAGGAATTTACTAATGAATACCTGCTTGTTTACCATCTTACATTTCTTGTATTGCCGGAAATTGACGAATGGTAATATTGAAGTAGTAGAAACTAATGAAGCTTCCAATTAAACTTTAATTCTGAAAACACCTTTGTATGGTGAATTGACATTGTTTAATTATAAAAGAATTAACTGATAAGCATTTTAGCATTGTTTTTAAGTTGTGTTGAACTAACTAGTTAATAAGACTCTGTATTCGATGACGCGAGTTTCTTGCCCGTTCTTCTCCATAAGGAACCTACTACGTTTTGGAATGGGCGACTAGCTTCACCAAATAACTCAAACGAAAAGTGATGACTGTAAAGTGATAATTTAAAAGTGCCTGTAAATGTTTTAATTGAAATAAACGCTTTGAGTTTGAGTTAACTATTGTGTGTGATTGAAAACCAACCCTCAACGAAGAATAAACCGGAGAATGGTCAGAAACGGCACAGGATAGGATACACGTCGTGTCATACCTTTACCGTTCCCGAGGAACGTCAGACCCGCGTGGTCATTAAGCGCATCCCTCGCGAAATCCCAGTATCCGACATCCTAGCCGACCTTAGGTCACAAAACATCCCCGTGGATGATGTCCACCGTATGCACCGCGCTAGAGGTAGGCAAACTTTTGACATGATTCTCGTTGTGTGCCCTCCCTCAGAGGGTCACAACCCGATTTTCAATGTTAAATCAATATGTAGCCTGGTAGGTTTTATAATTGAAAAGCCCTTAAAAAATGGCATCGTCGCTCAATGCCATCGCTGGCAACTTTACGGCCATTCGCAAAAGAATTGCCACGCGACACCCAGGTGCGTCAAGTGCCTGGGCGAGCATGGCACTTCTGATTGCCCCCGTACTAAGGATAGGTCTCAATGTCCCGAACCCCCTAGCTGCGTGCTATGCGGCGAATCGGGACATCCAGCCAATTACCGTGGCTGCTCTAAAGCTCCTAAGACCTCTTCTCCCAAGCTGACTAAGCGCTTCAACGCTCGTCAGCAGAGGGAATCCCCTCCTCCCAACCTCCCGCGAGGCTCAGTCCCCAGAGGCCCAGTCCCTGGAATTACCTTAAACACTAGCAGGCCTTCTCGGCCCTGGCTTCCACTAAACCCCCAGCCTCTCAAACTCCTCTCTATTCCCTCATGGACCCGCGCAATCGTGTCCCTCCCCCGCGCCCCTCGCATACCCCGCGCCTTCGCGTATCCCTCGCACTTTGCGTACCCCGCGCACTCAGCGTACCCCGCGCCCTCCGCGCACCCCGCCCCCCCCGCGCCTCCCGCGAAACAAGCGCCGGCTCATAAAGCCCCGCGCCCCTCTGCCACCCCGGCGGCTCCCTCCGCCTCCCTAAACGAGATAAACGCGTGTTATCTCGCCTATTGCTCACCCCGCGCTGACCAAATGGCCCGCGAACTCGCGGTAGCTAGGCAATCGAACGACATCCCTAGGATAAAGCAGATCTTTGCTGCGTATCACCCGGTCCCTCCAATCCCTCTCACACTCATTATGAATAATGCAGTTTTAGCTAGGAACAAACCCCGATCCCTAAAGTTAGGTTACTTCAATGCCAATGGCATTAATGGTCAACGTGATGAGATTTCGATCTTCCTGCGTGACCATAACATAGACGTCTTCCTAATTCAGGAAACATTCCTTAAACCCAGTAAACGCAACCCGGGGATTGCTAATTACCGCATAGTCCGTAACGATAGGACCCGTTGTCACAGAGGTGGCACTCTCATTCATTATAAAAAAGACCTCTATTGTATCCCTATAGACCCCCCCCACTCTCGTGTCTAGAGGTCTCTATATGTCGACTAGGTATGACCGGCCACCAACCGATCACTATTGTGTCGATAATCCCCCGCCCGCCGTCAGAGTAACGGACTGAAAGAAAGAAAGAAGAAAGAAAAGAAAGAAAGAAAAATATTTTATTTGGGACACGCACAGGAAATAAAACAATAAACAATAAAAACAAACGTTAAAACTAACAAATTATGTGAAAAAAACAAAAAAGTAATAAAAATTTAAAAAACAAAGGGCAAAGAGAACCTGTGCGAGGCCAAAAAGGCTCCTATCTCAGCATAATGCTACGATATCTGAGCAAAAGTAAACAAATACCGCAGCGCTGGTATTCTGATAGGGCCCACTGTGATGCCACGGACACCACCTACGGACATGAAATAGATCCCACAGAGGAGTTAAAGTAATAAATATATAATAAACAATAAAATATAATAATAAATAATACAAAAGTAAACTGATAAATTTAAATAAACAGTAAAATATAATAATAAATACAAAAGTAAAATAATAAAACCGATAAACTAATTATAACGGCCGACTCATACCCGGCGTTCCAGCATCGCTTGTCTATGCTTTGAACTTAGTTATAGTTAGTCTGTGGAGGGGACGCGAGCGCAGGAGATTTAATGGCTGTCAACGGTAATATTGATATTCAATGAACAAAAAGTACAGAAAATTCCTACACAGTATGATATTTAGTCTAATATTATCACACGATGGGCATCAGAATAAATAAAACTTGAAGAGTCAAATGAATATTACAAGATGTGTGGTGCAAATGTGATTAGTTACATAAATGTATTTTTGTTGAGTGTGACTTGTGTTTGTTGTGCCATACGAGTCGAGGGAAACGACTCAATGTCAATCACCTTCTCCGAATAAACACTGGTCGAAGCAGAACTCTGCTATGGTCACCTGTACTAACTGCGTGCAGTCCCAGGGTAAGTTTGTTAACTGGCTTCCTTTTGCAATTGAAGTAGGTGTTGTTTATATTTGCATCTAAAAGTATGAACTGTTCTTAAAGCACGAAAAGGTGGTGGCAAGTCATTCCAGCAGCGGGAGGCAGCGAATTTGAAGCAGCCACGAAATGCAGCAGTTCTGTGCGATGAGGCTAACATGAGGTATGAAGATGCTCTGGTTTTAATTTTGTTAACATCGGGCGACCAAGACAGTTTCTTATAAAGATAGTCTGGTTTCTTTGAGAGAATAGTGCCAAAGAGTAGGGTAGCCAGGTGAAGCTTTCTGCGTGCTGACATTCTCATCAAATCACCCTTATTCAGAAATGGAGTGATGTGAGAGCGTGGTGGGACATTATAGCAGAATCTTGCACAAGCATTCTGCACCCGCTGGATCAGTTTTTCGCTCCTACCGAGAATACATGCCCCATACACAGTGTCAGCGTAATTCAGCTTGGATAGAACAAGTGACTCACATAGCATGACACGCATATCCACACTTTTGTATGGACGGACACGATACAAGAGCTTGAGTCGGTAGAAGCAGTTGCGCACAGCCTCCAGTATGTGAGTGTCGAAGTGCAGCTGCCCGTCAAACACTACTCCAAGATTACGAGCTTCCAGAACCCTTTCCACACCACAGCCATCAATTTTGAGATCCAAGTTGCATGCAAGCATTTTGTTCAGGAAATCCCTAGATCCCATCACAATATTCTTGGACTTACTTGGATTCAGGACTAAGGAGTTTCTTCTGGACCAAGCTGAGATCCTCTCCAAATCTTCATTTATTCTGTTTACAGTTTCAGTGGTATCCTGGGAGCGGAAGGAGAGGTATAACTGTAGATCATCGGCGTAGAGGTGGAACTTTGTGTTGATCAGACACTTGATGATGTCAGCACTGTACAGAATAAAGAGAAGCGGCCCTAAGATCGATCCCTGCGGTACGCCCCTGTCCACGCGCTTCGGACCAGAAGACATGGTATCTCCGCTGTCACTTGTCACCTAGACAAACTGTGAACGATTATTGAGGTAACTATCAAACCACTTAACCGCTTCGACGTCACAGCCGTAATAAGATAGCTTGGAAAAAAGAAGTGAAGTGTTAATAGAATCAAAAGCACGCGAAAAATCCAGTAAGACAAGCAGGGTTCCCATACCCTGATCTCTGGCTTCCAGAATGTTACCGACTACATCTAGGAGAGCTGTCGATGTGCTGTGGGCCCTGCGAAATCCGGATTGAGCCAGCGGCAAAATGCTATGATGCTCAAGATATACCCTGAGTTGGCCAGAGACAACCCTTTCAAGAATCTTGGACAGACATGGCAGTAGACTTATCGGACGGAGGTCTTTCAAACTAGTGGGTTTAGGTACTTTAGGGATTGGTCTAACTATTGCCATTTTCCACAGATCAGGGAAAGAAGAGGAGACTATGGATCTGTTGATTATAGTCGTAATAACTGCAAGGGTTCGAGGGAGTGTCAACATCAGCATCTCCAGAGAAATATGGTCAGAGCCCTGCGCATTGGACTTGAGACTGCGCAAGATCTTCAGCACAACATCCTGCCGGACTGGCTCAAGCCGGAAATGACTGTTACCGTGTCGATGGTGCTCAAAATAACTTAAATCAGCAGTTGTGACTTGACCACTACCAGGCACATCCAAAAAGTGTTGATTGATGGATTCCGGGTTGTTACAGAAATGTGGCAGACTTTGCTCTGGTTTTTTTGAGGTGGCTATAGTTGATTTGATGTGACTCCATAACTTCTTAGGTTGTTTAATATTATTATTAATGTATGTTTTAAAATATGCGATTTCTCACTATCAAAAGCAGCTCTAACAATGTATTTTAGCTCTTTGTAGGATTTAATATGATGTTCGGATTTGGTGGTTCTAGACTTCAAGTGAGACTTGTCGCGCAGCCTCATCATTTCCCTAACAGTGTCAGTTATCCAGGGATACGACTTCTCTTTAATTAAGACTTTTTTAAGGGGTGCATGCAAATCAAATAGTGTCAAAATGTATTGATTAAACATTGCAACCATGGAGTTCACATCTTCCAGACTTTCAATATGTTCCCAGTCCATTTTATTTAAGTCGTCATTAAAAAAGTTGGGGAGGATGTCTTTTAGAGGCCTATAAGTAATCCAGCGAGGTGATGGCTTCTCTACTTTAAAATTTAGTTCAACAGAGATAATTGCGTGGTGACCGAGCTCCGGTATGTGCGATACAGACACCCCACACACACGGGCATCAGTGCACACAACATCAATAAGTGTCTCGCTATGGTCTGTAAAATGGGTAGACTCAGTAATAATTTTCTGTAGCTTGAAGCATAGTAAAAAATTGTTAAGAAGCTTTGTTTTATTTCCCAGCTGGTCTGACATGTTAATGTTGAAATCACCAAGCAAGACAACCTTATCCGCGCTAGAAAAAGAGGAAAGAGAGTCGGTGATCGCATCCAGGAAGACATTCACATCAAGCCACGGCGGCCTGTATGCAGTGCCCACGATAACTGAATGCGAGTTAACGTTCAGCCTGAGCCACATCTGCTCGACCTGCGGACCCGGCGGGTGCGGCAGGGCGCGCACGCGCAGCCCGCGGCGCACGTAGAAGCCCACGCCGCCCCCGCACCCGCTGCGCACGGTGCGCGCGCGCGGCACGTGCCGCAGCCGGTAGCCCGGCACTGTCGGCGCGCGACCCTCCTCTCCCTGCCTGAGCCAGGTCTCATTTATTGCCATGATGTCCACCGAGATGCTCTCCATAGCGACAAGGACCCTGTAGACGCGGATCACCTCTCTGAGGTCGACACCGAAGTCGAACGTAGAGTCAACCTCCCTCCCGTAGAAGACCCTGACAATCCTCTGCCTCCCGTCACTCCCGACGAAGTGCACGATATCGTCAAAGGTCTAAAAGCCCGCAAAGCCCCCGGTTCAGATGGTATCACCAATAGGGTGGTCCAGCTATTTCCCGCTCACTTGATCATGCTTTTGACTACCATCTTCAATGGAGCCCTATAATATCCCCCCCCAATAATATCTTCCCACAAGCATGGAAAGAGGCCACCGTTATCGGTATTCCCAAGCCCGGCAAGCCTAAGAGCGAGCCCACTAGTTACCGTCCCATCAGTCTGCTCAAGGTACTCGGCAAAATCTATGAGAGGCTTATTTATAAGCGTCTCAGATACTACGCCGAGACCAAGGGCCTCATCCCAAACGAACAGTTCGGCTTTCGGACTCAGCACTCTAGCGTGCATCAGGTACATCGCATCGTCGAGTGCATAGGTGCTAGTTTCCAGCGCGGCACGATGACCGGTGCGGTGTTTTTCGATATTGCGAAAGCGTTCGACAAAGTCTGGCACAACGGCTTATTATACAGTGTGATTCTTCATAATGTGCACATATCGAAATGAGGGATTCTATGCTTAATTTGACAAACGGAAAAAATATTTAAAAAAATCTATTTTTATTTTTTTAATTTATTTTGTATTTTTTACCCCAATGTAAAAAAACGGTGTAACTTTTAAATGATCTATCGCGATGAAACAAACTCAACTCCACAATGATTGGTAGTAATTAAGTGTTCTTATAAAATGAAAATTTTGGAAAAACCCCTCCCAATTAAACCCAAAAAACCCTCAATTGAAAATAAACAGGTATTTCGTCGAAAAATATGTTTTTTAAATAAATTTTTACAATAATCGTAAAAAAAATTCAATAAGACGAATTTTTTTAAATAAAAAAAAATGGAAAAAAAAATGCTATTTCGATTCCGCCGCCAAACACCGCAACCCTCTGGTTGTGGAGGCCGCCAACTATGTCCCCTCCCGTATTAGCCAAGTTCGCCGACCATTGCATATTCTCACCGACCCTGACGATCTCATAACCCTCCTCCAGGAGAGCAATAGGGAGACCAGTACAGTGAACAAATACAGACGATCGCCGTCATTCCGACCTCGCCGCAGAGGTCCTCCGCGCTCGCGACCCCGATGTAATACCCCCCCCCCCCCCCCGACCCTTGTTCCCCGGTCTCGATGGGATGCCAGCCCGCGCCGATGATGCTGAGCAATTAGCTTTAAATTCCCCGTAAAAGGCGACACTGACATAATTTTTTTCTAAAACTAAGTAAAAGATAACTCAACTCTTTCTCTCGGGTCTCTTTAAGGCAAGAGTTAATAGGCTATTTTGCTGAACCAGTGAACTACATCCTCGACCTCATCGTCACTTACCATCACGTGAGTTATGGGTATATTATTATTATCGTTATCTTGCGCGGCCTGGGGTGTGTAGCGGTCAACCTTATTGGATCAACAGTTGCAATATTAAATGCTAATTGTAAACACTACACAAACACCACATTTCATAACCTCTTACATAACCTCTCGTTTGACATGTCAATCTGTCACACTCACATTCCGTTCACCATAGACGTCAAACGAGAAATATCACATATCATTATCTATGGCACATGACTAACAAATATATTTACTATTACACATTTACTATATTTACAACACAAACAATACTTATAAATATATTTAACAATTCTAACAATTCTAACAATTATTTACACTCCACATCAGTATATTGAATGTACATTGTAATGAGAAATGGAGCGTGCGTTCAGGGAGTAAAATGGAACACGCATGACCTGCAGAAAACCATTCGCAGGGTTCAACGACCTCAGTGCACGATCTTGTCTCAAGTCGAACGCACGCTCACGCTCTCCCAAAATCTAGACTTCCTCAAAGTCCTAGATCCGTCTCACTAGCTTAATTCCATATCTGTACTGTCTGTTTTGTGTGTAGATCTTGTCCTTGTCTCTAATATCGTTTTATGTAACTTGTTTATTTATTTATTTATTTATTTATTAAAATACCAACTTATACTAACAGTTTGCACCACACATACAAGTTATCGGTCAATATCTATTAATAATTACATTTACATAAAGAAAATGAGATTAAATTACATAAAACTTATTAATGTCGAAAAATGAGAATAAATTACATAAAACTTAATGTCAAAAATGAGAATAAATTACGTAAAACTTGATGTCAAAAAATGAGAATAAATTACATAACACTAGACAAAAATTTCGAATAAAATAAAATAAAACAAAATTAGGTAAAATTTGACAAAATAAAATAGAATTGGATACAATTGAGATAAAAATTGGAATAAAATTATCAATAACACAATACTTACGCTAATGAGATTGTACTGGGAGTGGCAATGGACTCCAGGTATCGAGTAGCAGGGTTCAGGAATCCCAGTTCAGAATTCGCGAACACGTCAGAGGATTCGTCATACATCAAAATGTTGTTTATATGGGTGAGGGCTAGGTACAATGGACTGGCCATGAGGGATATGGTACTGGTTCGAGGTATTGAGAATAGGGGCCGTCGTTGGCGAGGGCGAAGTGTGTCTAATAGGTAGCGGAATGTTAAATGAGATAAATTGTAGTAAAAAGGCATTAAAATGGGTACCACGAATTAGTCGTATGAAATATTTTACGAGACTAAGATTTCTCCTTACTTCTAAACTTTGGTAGCCCACCATACCTAGCACAAATGGTGTTGGGTACATGTACGGGTAATATCCATACAGTTTTAAGTAGAGGTAACGAACAAAAGACTTCTGAACCTTTTCGATGACCAGTGTATACACTTTTTCATGGGGGTTCCAGATTGCACAGTTAGTCTCTAGCAAACTGCGGAACTGTGTAAAAGGAAGTGCCGAGGTAGGCATAAATACAAGTCGTTATAATTTTGGATTCATTTTATTAAACGTTACCCCGTAACACTTCATTGGTGACCCCGAGAAAGAACACAGAAGCCTAACAGAATCATCATGCCGACTGGAGCAGGAGCGACGACTGGAGTAGCACCGGCAGAGAAGCAGGACGTCTTCAGAGTCAGCGTGAAGCTGCCGCCATTTTGGCCGGAGGAGCCAGCACTTTGGTTCGCCCAGGTTGAAGGTCAGTTCACGATCGCCGGTATTACTGCCGACAGTACCAAATTTTATACCGTCGTGGGCCAGCTTGATCACCGTTATATGATTGAGGCCAGAGACATAATAGAAAACCCGCCGGCCCAGGACAAGTACGCAAAGCTGAAGGCCGAGCTTATACGTAGGCTCTCTGATTCGCGTGAAAAAAGGGTGCAGCAAATCCTCACCCACGAGGAGCTGGGCGACCGTAAACCCTCTCAATTTTTGCGGCACCTTCAAACCCTGGCCGGACCAAATATGCCAGAGGCGTTTTTGTCACGTTGTGGGCGAGCAGGCTGCCAACAAACATCCAAACGGTCATTGCGTCACAACCTAATCTCGCTCTCCAGTCACTCGCAGATTTAGCCGACCGCGTGCACGAGATCGCGCCGGCGGCGCCCGCCCCAGCGCTCACATCACCTCCCGCCGTGGCAAGCACGAGTACATGCAGCGAGATCAGCGAGCTGAAACAGTGTATAGCGGAATTAGCGAAACAGGTGGCGGCACTGTCAACACGTGGTCAGGTACGTCGCTCGCGATCATCCGATAGATACAGGCGCGGCAGCAGAGATACGACCCCAGGCCGGCGCAGCCGCTCGCGCTCCAGGGACTCGTGGAACGAAGAGCACTGCTGGTACCACAACAACTTCGGGGACAGAGCCAGGCGGTGCGACCAGCCGTGTACGTTCGCGGGAAATGCCTCCGGCAGCCGGAAATAGCGGCAAATGGCTGCCCCAACAAACCACGGCGCCTATTCGTCACAGATCGGGCCACTAAAGCCACGTTTTTAGTGGATACAGGGTCCGATCTTTGCGTATACCCACGTACGGCACTACAGCAGCGGCGCAGCAAAACAACGTACCAGCTTTACGCGGCCAACGGTACCGTCATCGACACATACGGTTGGGTCGAGCTCAAAAAAATCAAAATATTTTATTTCACATAAACCTACAAGGGCACTTATGAAACGTCAGAATCTAGGTGCACGGTTCCAATTGGTCGTTTCCTATGGAGAAGAGCCGGCAAGAAACTCCACGGTTACTCTTTTAAAAATAAATGGGTTTTACAATGCTTTAAATGTAAAGTTTGAATAGGTATGAGAGGACAGAGTAGGCCTGTCAACAAGATACTTAAAAAAAATAAAAAAAATAGAAAATAGTCTGCAAATCGACAGTCTGTTGTGCATACAACGTTCTCACATTCACAAAATATAAAAGAATCTATATAAAGGTCGAACAAAATAATAAAAACCTATTTATCCCAAATGGTTGTCACTACAACTTTAACCAATCCGAGTGAGAACTCCGTATTCCACAAGTCTCTACTGTAAGTTGAAATTTGAATTGTAGGCATACATGTCAAATAATGAAACTACATGTCAAGTAGTACCTAAATAAAAAAGTAAAATAAAATACATATCGTAATTTGGGAGCAGTTAATAGACATTTACATAATTATGCCGTTAATGAGGTACCAGGGAGGCCACATGTGCAGAAGGAATTATTGCCAAACTTCCTTGTCGTCAACGTAGTCTTTAATCTTGTAATATGCTTTTTTGATAAGGACACGTTTTATGTGGGTTTTGAACTTTCCATCGTTAAGTTCTGTAACCGACTTTGGCAACTTGTTATAAAAGCGAATACTGTTTATAAGGAATGACTTGCTAGTTTTAGTTAATCTTAATTTAGGTATCACAATTTCATGTTTACTACGTGTATTTATATTATGGAAATCACTTCTAATTTTGAAAAGTCCTAAGTTTTTGCGAACATACAAAATACTTTCTAAGATATAAAGAGAAGGCAGAGTTAGTACATCAACTTCTTTGAATTTGTTTCTAAGGGACTCACGAGGACCCATTCTATAGATCGCGCGGATTGCTCTCTTTTGTAATATGAAAATTGAGTCTACATCAGCTGCCGATCCCCACAGCAGAACGCCATAAGACATAATACTGTGGAAATAAGCAAAGTATACTAACCTAGCTGTGGCTACATCAGTCAACTGCCTTATTTTTCATACTGCAAATGCAGCTGAACTTAATCTACCTGACAGAGCTCTAATGTGGGCACCCCATTGCAATTTAGAATCTAGAGTAATTCCTAGAAACACAGTTTCTGTAATTGCATCTAGTTTCTTGCCATCAAGTTTTAAGTTTAGACCTACTTGGGGTACATTTGGTAAAGAGAACTTAAGACATTTAGTTTTGTTCGCATTAAGTAAAAGATTATTAGCTGCGAACCATTTAGAAAGAACTGCCAAACTATCGTTGACATGTAAGACATCCGTATCTTTTCTATCTATTTTAAAAATAAGAGACGTGTCATCAGCGAATAGAATTATATCCGATAAGTTAGCCATCATGTAGGGAAGGTCATTAATATAAACTAGAAATAGGAAAGGGCCAAGAATCGAACCTTGGGGCACGCCCATCTTTACTAGAGACCCCGAGGAAGTCACCCCGTTTACGCTTACTTTTTGCTGCCTGTTTGATAAATAAGAAAGAACAAGATCAGCAGCCTGTCCACGAATTCCGTAGTGGTGTAATTTACAGATCAGTGTGTTGTGGTCAACGCAGTCAAACGCTTTTGAGAGGTCACAGAATATGCCAATTGCATCCTGGGACTTCTCCCAGGATTCCAAAATGTGACTGATGAGTTTTACTCCAGCGTCAGTCGTCGACCTTCCTTTCGTGAAACCAAACTGTCGACTATGTAAAATCTCATTTGAATTAAAATGTGACAACATCTGGTCCAGCATGATTTTTTCATATATTTTACTCAGTGCTGGTAGCACAGATATTGGTCTATAATTAGAGGGATCACTCTTACTACCCGATTTGAAAATTGGTACTACTTTACTATGTTTCATTAAGTAGGGAAACGTACCACTATCTAAACATTGATTAAATATGCCTGTTAGGACAGGAGCAATTGTGTCAATAATATCTCCAAGGACCTTAACGGAAATTCCCCATAAGTCTTCAGTGTTTTTTATATTAAGACTTTTGAATACTTTTTTAATTGTAACAACAGAAATGGGCTTGAATTCAAAACTTGGAATGTCCTTATTGAAGTTTTTTTTCAGAAGAGATTCAGCTACTATAGATGATGAGGGGAGCGATTTCGTAACCTCTATTGGGATGTTCGTAAAGAAATTTTCTAGTGTCTCAGCAACTTTTAGCTTATCTGAAATGGTTTCATTATTGATTTTTGGAGACAATTCATTCTGGTCTCGCTGTTTTGTGTTTCCAGTTTCTTTGTTAATTACCTGCCACACAGCTTTTATTTTATTATTTGAATTACTAATTTTGTTACTTATTAATTTAGATTTAGCTTGAGCGCAGACTATTTTGAATATCTTAGAATACTTTCTGACATAATTATGAAGGGCTTGATCAGAAGTTAATGTCTTCGTGGTACAAATTATATAAAATATCTCTGCTTTTTCTAATGCCAGCAGTGGCCCATTCATTAAATTTTGGTTTACTATTGATTGTTACTTTTTTTACAGGACATGCTTTATTGAATTCTTGGCATACTGTAGTAAATAATGTACTGTAGTTTATATTGGGGTCTTGTGAATCAAAACTAGCAGTTGAAAGATTGCTCAGAATGTATATTCCGAATGTATATATGCCGTGTATATTCGTGGAAGTTTGTGGTCGCGGACGTCACAAAGCCAATCATAGGCGCAGATTTCTTAGCGCATTATAACTTGCTCATTGATCTGAAGCATTACCGCCTCATCGACGGGCTAACCCAGCTATCCTCCACGGCGTCATCAGCGGCCGGTTCAGCAGCTGACATTGCCTCCGTCAAGTCCATTGGTGGTAGCACGGAGTACCATACCATACCATGCGCACGGAGTACCATACCATACCATGAGCTCCTTCGGCAGTACCCGGAGATCACGCGCCCTGCGGGACAGGTCAGTCACACAACCGTACATCATATCCGTACCACCCCAGGCCCGCCTATTTTCAGTCGACCGCGCTGGCTCGCACCAGACAAGCTCAAAGCCGCTCAGAAGGAGTTCGAGGCGATGCTAGCGAATGGCACAGCATGACCGTCAGAAAGCTCATGGTCGTCTCCGCTTTACCTCGCTCCCAAGAAGGACAACAGCTGGCGGCCATGTGGTGACTACAGGGCACTGAATGCCCGCACTGTTCCAGACAGATATCCCATCCCACACATTCAGGACTTCTCTCATCAGCTGGCTGGCAGCAGAATTTACAGCAAAATCGACTTAATTAAAGCGTACAACCAGATACCAGTCCAGTCAGCTGATATTCACAAGACTGCGATCACCACTCCGTTCGGTTTATACGAATTCCCGTTCATGACGTTCGGTCTCAGGAATGCAGCGCAGACATTCCAGCGATTCATGGACGAGGTGCTCCGTGGGCTGTCATTCTGCTACTGCTACTTGGATGACATTCTTCTGTTCTCAGAGACGGCAGCCCAGCACACCGAACACCTACACCAGCTTCTGAAGCGGCTGTCTGACTATGGCATCTTAATCAACTCCGCAAATTGTGAGTTCGGCCAGTCCACCATTACCTTTCTAGGACACGAGCTATCCGCAGAAGGTGTTCGCCCCCTGCCGGAGAAGGAGAAGGTGCAGGCGATTCAGGACTACCCAGCCCCCAAGACGGTCAAGGAGATGCGTCGCTTTCTGGGTATGTTCAATTTCTACCGCCGCTTTGTCCCAGAAGCCGCCCGCTTACAGTCGCCGCTTAATGTCGTCCTCGCAGGACCTAAAACAACGAGAAATCAGCCAATTACGTTGACAGAGGAAATGCTACTAGCTTTTACCGCTTGCAAGCATGGTTTATCGCAGGCTGCCTTGCTAGTACACCCAAACCCCAACGCTAAGCTTGCCTTATTTACAGACGCATCAGACACCTCAATAGGCGCAGTATTGCAACAGAAGGCCGGAGACACATGGCAGCCAATGGCATTTTTCTCTAGGCGCTTGGCCGTGTCGCAGAGGAAGTACAGCCCGTATGACAGGGAGCTCTTAGCCATCTACGACGCAGTCCGATACTTCCGGCACATGGTTGAAGGTAGGCACTTTGCCATCTACACGGATCACAAACCCCTGTCATACGCGTATGCGCGCAGCAGAGATAGCTGCTCACCAAGACAGTTCCGCTACCTTGACTATAATAATATAGCACAGTTCACCACGGACATACAATTTGTCGCAGGCAAGGACAATGTCGTGGCGGACGCACTGTCGCGTCTGGAGGCAATATCGTTGCCAACGCTAGACTACACGGGCCTGCAAGGCCTCCAGACGAGCAACAGCACATCACTCAAGCTCCAAAGAGTACGCTTCCAGGACTCAGACGTGGAACTACTGTGCGATGTCTCCACTGGTAACACCCGCCCTTATGTTACAGAACCCTTCAGAGGACAAGTGTTCCAGAAGCTACATCAGCTGAGTCACCCTGGCAGGCAGGCCACGGTCAAATTGATTTCGACACGTTTCGTTTGGCCTGGCCTGAAGAAAGAATGCAGGGCCTGGACCAGAGAGTGCATAGAGTGCCAGAAAAACAAAGTCTCGCGGCACACATCCTCTCCCACTTCTCCGTTCCCCGTTCCTTCCCAACGCTTCTCCCATGTCCACATGGACATAGAAGGGCCATTAAACATGTCTTCAAATTACAGATATTGCCTCACCGTCATCGACCGTTTCACCCGCTGGCCTGAGGCATATCCCATCGCCGACATCACGGCAGAGACATGCGCCCGCACCTTCATCGCTGGCTGGGTGTCTCGCTTCGGTTGCCCCCACCGCATCACAACCGACAGGGGCAAACAGTTCGAGAGCAAGCTTTTCCACTCCATCGCAATACTCCTCGGTAGCCAGCATCGGCCAACCACGGCGTACCACCCAGCCTGCAATGGCATGGTCGAACGCCTACACCGCCAGCTGAAGGCGGCCATCCGATGCCACACGGACACCAACTGGTCCGAGGCTCTTCCTCTGGTGCTGCTGGGCATCCGCAGCGCCTGGAAAGAAGACATAAAGAGGTCAGCAGCCGAGCTGGTCTACGGGGAGCCCCTAAGACTCCCAGGGGAGTTCATTAACCCAACACTCACCGGCACCGTAGACTACACCGACTTCGCGGCAAGACTCCGACATCAGATGGCGAAGCTGTCACCAGAGCCGGCGAGTAGACACGGCGAGAAGCCCTTCTATGTGCCTGCCAGTTTAACATCAGCAACTCACGTCTTCCTACGTCATGACGCCGTGCACCGACCACTCGACCCACCTTACACCGGGCCGTTCAAGGTGCTGCAAAGGGGCGAAAAGACATTTAAGATCGAGGTAAAAGGGAAAGAAACAACCGTAACAATAGACCGATTAAAACCTGCTTACCTCAACAACGAACGCGACAGCCCTTCTACCTCAACGGCAACACCGACGATCACACACGCACTTCCACGGCCAAGCGTCGCCGTCGATAGAAAATTCAGATCCGGGCGAACTGTACATTTCCCGGACTACTATCGCCCGTAATTTACCAACCACGGTTTCAGGGGGGGAGTAATGTAGCGGTCAACCTTATTGGATCAACAGTTGCAATATTAAATGCTAATTGTAAACACTACACAAACACCACATTTCATAACCTCTTACATAACCTCTCATTTGACATGTCAATCTGTCACACTCACATTCCGTTCACCATAGACGCCAAACGAGAAATATCACATATCATTATCTATGGCAACAAATATATTTACTACTAGCTGCTGCCCGCGGCTTCGCCCGCGTGAGTGTCGGAAATTACCCCATACATCCCCATGGGTTTTAAGTATAAATATTGAGTTTCGAGTTAATCGGACAGCATGTCAAAATTCTTCCATACAAACACTGACACCCCCCAACCCCCCTTTAGGGGGTAATTTAGAAAAACAAAAAACTACAAACTTTATAATTTATTTAGATAACTATTAGTGCGAAGTTTCATGTTTATTACCTCAAGGAATAAGATTTTTCATACAAACTTTCATCCCCTATTTGACCCCCTTAGGGGTTGAATTTCGAAAAATGCTTCCTTATTCCTTGCCTACATTATAATGGGAACCTCTGTGCAAAATTTCAGCTTTCTAGGTCCAAGGGTTTGGGCTGGGCGTTGATGAGTCAGTCAGTCGCCTGAAATTTTACTCGTTACCAACATTTACTCGTTGTCCAATACAATGATAACTATGGAGGAGTTGTCTCGACCAAGAGTACCACGCACTGGCCCAACTATTTACTTTATTAATGTACAATTAGTCCAACGTAAAAATAACCTTGTAGCGAAATTCTCAACATTTACTAAATTCAAGTTGTCTAATACAAACATAATTCTATCGAGGAGTTGCCTCGACCAAGAGTACCACGTGCATTGGCCCAACTATTTACTTTTACTATATAATTAGTCCGCATGTCCGTATCTTACGCAGCTATTACATTCGGCATTTTGAAGCAAAAAGAGGTTTTAATAAGTAGTTTACGTAACTTAATTGCTTGGTCTCAAACTCCAGATGCTAGTCTCACTGATTTAAAAAATAAAATCGATGAAGTTTTAAAACCTAAAAGGAGAATTCCAAAAAGTTTCTCAAGACCTCTTACAAATGGCTTGCGGCCACCGAGCAGAGACTATAGAAATGAGAAGGGACGGTATCCTTATGTACATTAGAGACCCTTTGGTAAAAACGGCTGTAAATAAAATCCCTCCTTCAAATACACACATTTTCAATCCGGAAGCTCTCATATCGGCCCTTGAAAAAGCAGGTGGTATTAGAAAGGCTTTCTGGCCAGTGAACGGGCCTAGAAGCGGGAATGCTTCGCGAGGTAAACCCAATAATTCTGCTACACGTTTCCCCTCGCAGGAGCATGTACGTAATATTGTGCCATCGCATGGTCACGGTCACCCAAACTATTTCTATGATGCATCTGTGGCGGCATCTACACCGCCACATACGAACTAAGCATCAAAGACCTGACGTCACAAGTCCTACATCGCGGTGTAAGAGTTTACCGAGCGATTAACATATATAAGACTATCCGACATCAATCCTTGGGCAATTGCCCGCCAGACACAATAACCGTCTGGTTGGAGGATCCTCCCTTTTCTATGGGGGATGAGAGAACTTTACACCCTGTTCCTCATACCCCCAAATTGGTGACCCCGAATATGAACGTCAACGCAGCCTTCGTGCAACTACTTCAGCGTGACGTCATCATCACTCCCGCAAGCTTTCGTGAGGCGAGTCACACAGCCAGCCAGCACCCACGGCTTCAACGGGTATCCTGACCACCAGCATGCAGCGAACGCGCATTCCTGGTCACCACCCTCAGCCTCATGAGCAACCCGGCGCTGTACCACATCCGACACACTGGATCACAACGCACCGCCACCCCGACTCACTGGGGAATCAAACTCAAAAACTCAAACTCAAACTCAAAAGCACCCTCAATCACCGCAGACAGTTCCGACCCACTGAACTATGCGGCACCCGGTTCCGACTCACTGGAACCTCAACTGGCACTGGCAAGCATCGCAAGATACAAGACTCAGCCCACTATCGACCTCCGGTCTCCGGAGGGGAGTGATGTGGCGGCATCTACACCGCCACATACGAACTAAGCATCAAAGACCTGACGTCACAAGTCCTACATCGCGGTGTAAGAGTTTACCGAGCGATTAACATATATAAGACTATCCGACATCAATCCTTGGGCAATTGCCCGCCAGACACAATAACCGTCTGGTTGGAGGATCTTCCCTTTTCTATGGGGGATGAGAGAACTTTACACCCTGTTCCTCATACCCCCAAACATCAAGCAATATACATTGCCCTCACACTCAGCCCTCGCAGGGTAATTATCAAGGCTACCATTACAGCACGAAAACACAAAACAATGCTGGCCCAGAACAACGCACTGGTATCTCTAATCGTTAGCCGCTCGTCGCCTTCGGGCTACAGAGGCAACAAAAGGCAGAGAGAATGACTCACAACCTTTCCTAGCAGGACAGTTAGCACATTTTGTCAACCAGTGGAAGCAAATGGGAGCCCCATCCTTTATATTACGGATAATAACAGGGTATCGCATACCTTTTCGGCAAAGACCTCCTTTGATAACACCAGACCTAAAAGGCGATCGCCATCGAACTTTAGAGTCAGAGGTCTTTACTCATTCGTCAAATGAAACAACAAGGCGTGTTGAAAGTAGCACCTCTCACTCCGAGTTTTGTGTCCTCCCTGTTCTTGGTCCCAAAAACCGATGGATCATACCGACCTGTACTCAACCTACGGTTACTCAACCACTATGCAGAACGTTTTCGATTGATAATCATGTTCCGAGTCCCAGACTTTCTCCAAACTCAGGATTGGATTTGCAAGGTCGACCTTTCGCAAGCATACTTCAACCTTCCGATAGCAGAGTCACACAGGCGATTTTTACGTCTCCTTCACAGAGACGAAGTACTGGAAATGACATGCCTTCCGTAAGGACTAAGTACAGCCCCGAAAGTTTTCGCTTGTCTCACAAATTGGATTGCACAAATTCTTCGAGAAAAAGGTCTACGAATAATAGCATTTTTAGACGATTTTTTGATAACAAATCAGGATCCAAAGCCAGCAGGTGGACTTGTTACTGGAGACGCTAGAAATCCTCGGATTCCAATTACGAGAAGTCTGTCCTTGTTCCGCAAAAGTATGTAACATATCTCGGAATTGTTTGGCATCCTTGGACAAATCACAAACATAACCTGCGGAAAAGTCATCAGTCGTAAGGAAAAAAGTCACACATGCTCTGAAAACAGGAAAAATGTCCCTAAAAGAGTTACAAAGCCTTGTAATCTTACTGAATTTTGCAAGCTTTGCGGTCCCCCGAGGCAGGTTAAACCACCGGTCCACTCTGAAGTTCTTAAACTCTCTGCCCGAGTATACAACCCCAATCCGATACGTGCTACCTCGCTCGGTGTTAGACGAGATGCAATGGTGGCTTCAACATTGCCATCTTTCATCCCCACTCCATATTCCACCTCCGACACATTACTTAACTACAGACGTATCAGACATAGTATGGGGAGGACAGCTCGACAACCAGACCATGTCAGGTGTTTGGAACACAGAAGAACGATTTCTACACTGCAACGTAAAGGAGTTGCTAGCCATTCTGAGAGTCTTAGAGTTATAAGCGACAAACATAGCGGGAGGATCAGTTCTCATTCAATCGGACAACCGATCTGCGGTAGCCTATCTTCGCAACGAGGGCAGCACCAAGTCCCAGTTACTCATGAATGTAACATACAAAATTCTACGGATCCTGGACGATCATCAGATTCAATTCAAAATTCATTACATCCCCGGGAAGTTCAACAATCACGCGGATTGTTTATCCAGACATCGGCGGACCACAGAGTGGCACTTAACATCGAGTTGTACAGAAATGATCTTTGCGAAAATGGGAATACCCGTGATCGACCTGTTTGCATCCAAGAACGCACGAATAGTAGCGAATTATGCAACCCTAGACTTGAACGATCACGAAGCAATGATTGGAATTTCCCTCTGGCATGGATATTCCCACCACCATTTCTTATTCCCAGAGTATTGATGCATCTCAACCAAACAACAGGTCTGTACCTCATTGTGGTTCCACGTTGGGAGAAGGTATTCTGGCGGGCGGACCTGACATCAGAGTTGGGCGTAATCGGATTAATAATCTGATTGAAAGTAATCATGAATACATCAATCATGATTACTTTTAATCTTGATTACTTTCAATCATGACTACATTTGTAATCATTAGTTTTGATTACAATAGTCAGTAATCTTAATTACATGGGTAGATTTGATTAATTTTTTAAGCATATTTTTAATAAATGCGGTTCTATATTCAATCAGTATGTATCTTGTATGTCTGCGTTTTTCTAAAAACTTCTGATCCAATTTGGATGTCATGGACGTTTTGTACTCTTTCGTTATTTAAATCCTTAAGTAAATTCGAAAAAGAATTTCTGCGTGCTCAATTGCATTTCGAAGATACGGCACGCGGGGTGCGGGAGTTGGGTGGGGTACGGGGTACGGCCGGTAAGCCAATCGTCCGCCGCCTGCGCTCCGCTTCTTGCCATAGCGCAAGCAGTCAGTCTGTATAATAGTGCGCAAGGATATAAACGTAAATTGATTCACGAGTCTAAACCGTGACGTATTGGCCTATGTGTTTTGGTGTTTAAACATTATTATTGTAAAATCAGTATTTATTGTAAAATGGCGTCAAGTTCTTTTTCGTCTTTATCTACTAATTCAGAATCTGAAACCGTGCACCATGAACAACTTGAGACATTACCATGCATTCTTGATGGAAAATTTTTTACGTATTCAGAATCGGAGTCTACGAGCAAAAAGAAAGTGGCAATTTGTACATTATGTCGGCCAAAACTAGTTAAAATTAGTGGTTTTAATAATTCTACATCAAATTTTGTAACTCATCTCAAACGAAGACACGGGGAAGAAACACACAACGAGTATCAGAGTTACTTGAAAACTATGAAAAAAAATAAACGGTCTACTAGAACATCCAACCAACTGCAACCAGATATTAGAGATGGTAGTACTAGTGATGTACCTACTGATCGAACGATTTCACAGGACCAATTTAATGAAAATATGTTAAAGTTTTTTGTTCATTCTATGATTCCTTTACAAGCAATAGACGATCACTTTTAAAAAAAAATCTTTGGTGATTTAAATATCTCTGCAAAAGGATTGAACGTTCCCAGTAGAAGAACTTTGGGTAGATTGATTGATGATTACTTTAATAAGGAAATTACAAAAATCAAGAGTGAATTGCGCGATGTAGATGAAGTCTGCACAACTGCCGATATCTGGTCGGCAAAAACAAGAAGTTTTTTGGGCGTTACCGCACACTGGCTCGACACAAATCTGAAACGGAAGTCGGAAACACTGGCTTGTCGAAGATTTTCAGGTACGCACAGCTACGACCGTATAGCTCTTTTACTTGAAGCAGTACATGCTGAATTTGGTCTCGACTCCCGGAAAGTGCTGGCTACAGTTACTGATAACGGTAGTAATTTTGTAAAAGCATTTAAAGAGTTTGGCATAGACGTGGAAAATTGTGAAAATTTTACTCATAACATTGATGACAATTCAGAACCCGCAGAAAGTTCTATCCTCGAAGAAGATTCTCACATCGAGGTCATTTCTGTGGCACACTTTAGTACTTATAATGAAGTTGATCCGCTAGCTTTTGACGAAAATATTATTCCACAGTCAATAATACTAGAATTGCCTGTACATTTAAGGTGTTGTGCACACAAGCTAAACTTATGTGCCACTACGGACGCCAATAAAGTATTACGAAATAACGACACAAGTATTGGCAATATTCATAATCAAGTTATTAAAAAATGCAACAACTTGTGGAACTCCGCCGGCCGGCCTAAATCGGCTGAAATAATACTTGACATTGTTGGTCATACCCTTTCCAAACCGGGAATCACTAGATGGAACAGCCTTTATGATTCACTGAAACAAATTGCATCAATACAGGAGAAGAGTGTACAGCTGCACGTGGCATTAGGAATGACAAACGTTTTACGTGATAATGATTTCCATTACATAAAGGAATACTTGCGTTGTTCAAAACCAATAGCAGAGGCCCTGGATATATTACAAGGCGAACAAGACATGTATTACGGTATATTATTGCCATGTTTAGTATCTTTGCGCAAAAAGTTGCAAAAACTGAATAGAGAATCTCTTACTTTTTGTCAAATGTTGGTAAAGAAATATTTGGAGAGCGTAGAAACGCGATTTGCAGAGTTTTTTGATTTCTCCTCAAAAGTAGCTCAAAATGCAGCAGTTGCTGCAATGTCTTACCCCAGATTCAAGGACAAATGGCTTGCTTGTGTTAAAGCGAGGGCCATAGATGAATCACGAACAAGTGAAGGATTCTAACGACTGAATCACGACCGTAGGGAGTGATTCATGATGATTGAATCACGAGCATAGCGAGTGATACAAGTGTTAGAATCCTGAGCGACGCGAGTGATTCATGGCCCTCGATATAAATCTGTTTTATTCAAGAGTTCCATACTATACTTTATACCATGACTACGAGAAAAAGAAAGATTTAAGCGAAAATAGACATTTCATGAAGAAAAAAAAGTTTTTTTTTTTTTTTAACTTTGGCCCACTAGGAATTTCTCCTGTATCGTGGGTGCGTTCGCAAACATTTAAACTGACATACAAAAACAGCCAGACCCGGAACAACTACATGTAGGTCATACAAATATTTGTTCCGTGCGGGAATCTAACCCGCGACACGCAGCGCAGTAGTCAATTGCTTAACCACTACACCAACCGTGCCGTCGAAATTAATATAAATGCACATTAATTTTTTCGCAAGGAGGTTGTATAGCATTGAGATGGGGGTCACCAGGACAACACCAAAACAGTGATTAAAAGTGCTTTTTATTCACTGTTTTGCGTGAATAAAATAAGCTTTTTAGAGGGGGAATGGTATAATAGTATATTATGCAACTAGTGAATAAAGGACGGATTTAATGCGAGGGCCATAGATGAATCACGAGCAAGTGAAGGATTCTAACGACTGAATCACGACCGTAGGGAGTCATTCATGATGATTGAATCACGAGCATAGCGAGTGATTCAAGTGTTAGAATCCTGAGCGACGCGAATGATTCATGGCCCTCGATATAAATCCGTTTTATTCAAGAGTTGCATACTATACTTTATACCATGACTACGAGAAAAAGAAAGATTTAAGCGAAAATAGACATTTAATGAAGAAAAAAAAAGTTTTTTTTTTTAACTTTGCCCCACTCTTGGAATTTCTCCTGTATCGTGTTTGCGTTTACGAACATTTAAACTGACATACACAAACAGCCAGACCCGGAACAACTACATGTAGGTCATACAATATTTAATATTTGTTCCGTGTGGGAATCGAACCCGCGACACGCAGCGCAGTAGTCAATCGCTTAACCACTACACCAACCGTGCCGTCGCAATTAATTTAAATGCACATTAATTTTTTCGCAACGAGCTAAATAAGCTTTTTAGAGGGGGAATGGTATAAAATATGTTTATACCATTCCCCCTCTAAAAAGCTTATTTTATTCACGCAAAACAGTGAATATAAAGCACTTTTAAACACTGTTTTGGTGTCATGGTGACCCCCATCTCAATGCTATACAACCACCTTGCGAAAAAATTAATGTGCATTTAAATTAATTTCGACGGCACGGTTGGTGTAGTGGTTAAGCGATCGACTACTGCGCTGCGTGTCGCGGGTTCGATTCCCGCACGGAACAAATATTTGTATGACCTACATGTAGTTGTTCCGGGTCTGGCTGTTTGTGTATGTCAGTTTAAATGTTTGTAAACGCACCCACGATACAGGAGAAATTCCTAGTGCGGGGTAAAGTTAAAAAAAAAAAACTTCATATAATATGCCTATTTTCGCTTAAATCTTTCTTTTTCTCGTAGTCATGGTATAAAGTATAGTATGCAACTCTTGAATAAAACGGATTTATATCGAGGGCCACGAATCACTCGCGTCGCTCAGGATTCGAACACTTGAATCACTCGCTATGCTCGTGATTCAATCGTCATGAATCACTCCCTCCGGTCGTGATTCAGTCGTTAGAATCCTTCACTTGGTCGTGATTCATCTATGGCCCTCGCTTTAAATCCGTCCTTTATTCACTAGTTGCATAATATACTATTAAAAGCAATATCTTTAAAAAACCCAGTAACTCCAAAACCACCTATCTGGGACATTAACCTTCTGACCAATTTTAAGAGTAACTAGCTGCTGCCCGTGGTTTCGCCCGCGTGAGTGTCGGAAATTACCCCATACATCCCCATGGGTTTTAAGTATAAATATTGAGTTTCGAGTTAATCGGACAGCGCGTTAAAATTCTTCCATACAAACACTGACACCCCCCAATCCCCCTTTAGGGGGTAATTTAGACAAACAAAAAACTACAAACTTTATAATTTATTTAGATAACTATTCGTGCGAAGTTTCATGTTTATTACCTCAAGGAATAAGATTTTTCATACAAACTTTCATCCCTTATTTTACCCCCTTAGGGGTTGAATTTCGAAAAATCCTGATACACGTTATTCTTAATTTTTGGGTTTAAGTATAAATAATGAGTTTCGAGTTAATCGGACAGCGCGTTAAAATTCTTCCATACAAACTTTGACACCCCCCAACCGTAGGATAGGATACTTTTCCGGGATAAAAAGTACCCAGTGTGGTGCCCAGGATATTAAAGAATAATTATACCAAGTTTCATCGTAATCGAACCGGTAGTTTTTGCGTGATACCTGAACAAACAGACAGACAGACAGACAGACAGACAGACAGACAGACAGACAAAAAAAAATTTAAACACACTTTTGGGTTCGGCGTCGGTCTAGTAACACCCCCTGCCATTTATTTTTTTGATATTTTCAATGTACAGAATTTTCACTTCTACAGATTTATTATAAGTATATAGATTACTCTGTAGATAGTACAAACACTTTTCAAACTGTTCGACATACTGTAGCGTTGTTGTGACTTTGTTCGGGTCGTAGGATTCACGACTTGACCCTTTTGGGCATTGACAGAAATCAATGTATTATCAAGAACGACTTAATTACCTTTTGGCCTCAATTTGGGTCCAAAACAGACTGTAGAGATTATAGACAATCAGGGTGGAGTCTCATGGCTAACACTCAAAATCAAAACTTAAATCCTGTATTTTGGGTCAATCAAACTATAGCTACTCTAAATGAAAGACGTAGGAGCTCTGGTACATCCAATTTATTTATAAATTTGCGAGGTCCACCATCACCTGCTTCCAGGACCGTCATTGCAGGCTGGCTCAAGTCGCTTTTGAAGGCAGCTGGTAGATATATCTGCAACGCCGGGAAGTGTGCGTTTGGCTGTGGCCTCTGAAAGTTGGATTGACAATTTCCCCTTGGATGATATTTTAGAGAAAGGGAATTCGAAATCTGTAAAAATCTTTCAAAAATTTATATCGTCGAGAGGTAATGGTTTCCTCAAGTAATAGTAATCCTAACACGGATATTTCTACACTTTTTGTTCCCGTCCGTTAATTTTGACCCTAGATATTTTCTTCATTGCAGTATTATACATTAGTCAATTACATTCAACCGATTACAATTAGGTATGTACAGTAACGGTCATAAGTGGAGTAGCAATTTCACAATGCAATAGATTGACGCTTCGGTTTAACTTACGACCTTCTTATAATAAGTCATAGACACACACACACTCTTATTAGTTTAACAATTATAGTATTTCATAAATTCAACTCATAACGCATATGTCATGATAACTTAGTGGTTACCGTATTTGGGTTGATGCGTTCATGCGTATAGAGTCGTGGGTTCAAATCTCACGCGCGGTGATAGTTTTTTAATGTTTTACAAATCACTCGAATAATCTCGCTATTGACTATATCCTTGTTATGTTCGTCGTGTTCACTAAACTCGCCAAAACTTTATGATTATACCCACGAAAACCTAAATAAAGTTAAATGATAATTAAGGTAGACAAACACAGTTAACTTACGACTCATTCACCGCGAATAAATAGAACGATGTTTGTTATTGTGGGTTAGTGACGTGTGTTCAATATATTAGCGGTGTCTAAAGTTCATTTTGAAATGCAAACAAAGAATATAGAAATGAAAGCGAATATTATTGCGCTGCGTAAAAGCGGACTTAATATTTATCACAAATATCTGATAAAACCGGACTGAGTGTGAGTAATATGTTTAATTATTTTATCAAACATTTATCTAACTAAATTATAACTGCTGATCCT